>BRXY01000403.1:16648-35008 GCA_030267945.1 Triparma strigata | reverse complement strand
TTTGACTAATCTTCTACTGTATCTTTCTAAACCATTTAATAAACTCGCTTGAATTCAAATCTAACTTCAGGCTGGAGTGGTGGGAGCAGTTAGGGTTTGCCAGTTGGGGTTATGCTAGCGCTTCAAGGGATTGATGATTCGAGGGATGTTTCTAAACAAATACTTCTCAAACAGTTGAAATATTTCGGAAAACAAATAAACGTGATTTATATACAATTTACTTCATGTCCGCGGCGGGGTTATCAACAACACCATTCGCAGCGACCGCTTCGTTAATATCTTCGGTGGCTTGGCAGTTTTCTTCCTGGTTGACGGAGAAAATGGCTTTGACTGCGAGGAGAGAGTTCAATGTGAGTGAAGCCTTTAAAAAAATATTTACGAAGGATACCAAGGAAGAGGAAAGCGCCTCACCTATTGAAAGCTCTTTCTTGTTAGCATATGTCCAGTCCATATAGTGCGCGAAAACTCCAAAAGAGGTCAGCAAGAAGCACTCGCAAACGCCGTACATGAGCGGTACGCCTGTTGCTGCGATGACGTCGTCGCCCTCGTACATGTTCAGGGCGATCGACGTTGCAATGCCCACGTTTTGGTAGCAGCACTCTATGGTTATTGACACACGCTCGGGGGGAGTTAACTTGAAGAAGCGAGTTATCAGGAGGGTCAAGGCGAGGCCAGAGAAGCAGGCTACAAGGACGGAGATGAAGAATTTCGCCTCTCGGTTCCAGATCGGAGTTTTCTCATTGCTGCGACGAGGAGCGAAGCAACAAGTTAGAATGATGTAGCGGAACAGAAGCGGTGATGGTGGACTCGTCCACGCATTTCCGCCTTTGTCGCTTCCCTCCTCGCAGCCTCTCACCTCACGAAGCCCGAGAAGACGATCAAGGCGATGCCGCAGATGTTTCCGAAGCCCATTGCAATGCCACGGAACCTGGAGGCCAACTCGATGACTGTTATCTTTTCAGAGAAAGAGTTTGTGTGCGTTAGCTGGGATTTCACCTGCGACGAGGAGCGAGAACAATGATGCGTTAGAACAAAGTAGCGATGGTTTGTGAGAGGCCAAGTTGAACCCCGAACAAAAAGACGCTCTCACCTTGTCAGTTATCGGCACGACAGTGGCCACTCTGTCGTCCCTTTCATCCTCCGACACTTCTCCCTGTTCTAATTCCATGCTACTATGATGGCTGCGACGAGCGAAGCGAGTCGCATGAAGAATGGCAGTCATAAGTTAGAAGGAGCAATGCTAGTGGAGTCGATATCTGAACTGAAACTTCTAATCCTCACCTACTCTTGTGCTTCCCCCCTGCAACGGGCGTCGGAGTTGCCGAGGGCGAAACGACTTCCACGTCTAGAGCCCCCGTGTTCATTTCGTCTCGCTGCTCTTCTTCTTCTTCTATCGCCTTCTCAAACTTGTAAGCCACGAACAGACCGCAAAACATGGCTGATATTACAACCGCAATTGACAAGCCAAACTCAAACCATTTAATCTGCGACGAGCGAAGCAAGCCGAGGAGCGAGTTAGAAACATGTATCGTTTACATTGATATCCAGTTCACACGCCTTCCCGGCGAGGAGACTGAGCGAACGAGATACACATTCTCACCTGCTTGGCGGTATTCTCCCCAAACGCGAGGTTGCTATAGAGTATCAAGTTAACAGGAAGGAAAAATATGGACAGAATAGAACTCGCAGTAGTCATGCTTACACTAAGCGCTAGATCAGCGTTGAATATCGAACACAGCAAGTTAGAGTAAGAACCCCCCGGAGACGAACAAACGATCAATAACATTAAACCGTATATTTCTCGCGGTTGGACTACTTTAACGACGAGGAAACCCACGAGGGGCATGAGGATGAACTGGCAGGCTAGGCCAACAAATATTCCAGTCTTGTCGGTGACTTTCGCTTTAACGCTTTTGAAGCGGGTCGAGCAGGACATGCCGAAGATGAGGAGGAATCTGAGGGTTTGGGGGTGCGGGGGGAAGGTGAGGGACGAACCGTCAGAAAATTATTGGCATTTATATTTGCGCGTGTAGAGCCGGTAGGAGCATACTTTTCAGTATCTATAAAATGTTGTGTCTGCTTGCGCTTGCAGGCCGAACAGAATGGTCGAACAGAATGGTATGGGTTTGGTCAGTCAAGGAGAAATGTATATAGAGAGCGAGGAATTGGCGACTACACTTTGGCGTCGAAGATCTTGCCCCCCCAAAACAATATTTACTCCTTTGAGACTTTCCGCGTCCGTGAGTCAACGCTCAAAATCTTTTAGCTGCGCTTGGGGACGGCCTGCCTGGGGATTTTAACTTTCTCTATAACGCACTCACAGTAGAACATTAGTGACGGCCGCTTTCCACTTCCCGTTGTCTGACATTGTTTCCTGTTTGTGTTTTTTTGGGGAGGAGCAAGAAGAAGGTCTCCCCTTCTTTTGTGTTGTGTGATGATTATTTGCCAGGGTTCGAAGGGAGAACCAACCACAGATCAATTGAACTCCAATTTTTATCCTTGGAAGTTGCCTGTTAGGGTTCCTGTTTATCGACCGAAAATTAAGTTACGGCACACCCCGTCACACAAACTGTGCGTGTTGATCGAGCTCTATGTCATACGTATCCTGAAAGTCATTTTTTTCAATATCCCCGTCCCCCTCCACATGTTCACGTTCTCGTTCTGCACATTCTGTGTGAATAGAGGTTTATGGTTATGGAAGCGGTCGCATCAGTCGGAGGACGGGAAGTGATTTTTCGAGATTTTGCGACTTTTCAAGGCAGCTCTTTAACCCTTTCCCTCCCCAGACATCAAAATCATGGCGGAAAAGAAGGGCAGCTCGTGTTGGTCATGGTTCTGTTGCTTATGGAGATGTTTCTGTGGCTCCAGCGGTTCCGATAACGGCCCACCCAATCCCACCGAGGGAGAAACTAATCACGGGTAAAGGGGGAAGTGAGGTCCGTGTTAACATCCGTAGTGTTGGTTCGAGCACCGTTATTGATTATTGTTTTGAAAAGGAGATTAGAGGCGTAAGGTTGAGACTTCTTTCTAAAAAAAAGATCACAATGACTTCATTTTTAAATGCGTGGACTTTAACGGTAGGTTTCCGTGGGATAAGGAGTGGGAGCGTGGAATGAAAGGTCGTGGGTAATATTTTATTAATCAAATTAATCCATTACTTTTCATAAATCCCAAAAACGCAACCCCCAAAAGCAAGCTAGACCCAACCCCTAGCTTAATAGCCTGCTCCAACCCTCCCAACGGATCCCTTTCAACAATACTTTCATCTTGAATCGGTTGACTTAAGAACCCCTCGTAATATTCTGAGACGATCGCAAACATCGGTCGCCAACTAGTTAGAACCCTTACACCAGTGCTCTGTTGGCTCCGTTTTCTTCCAGTTCTTAGTAGCGCCCCTCGCCTCACCTTTACTCCCAACCTCAACCATCTTATCTTTGACGTTCTCCTCCCGGTTTTCGTTTACTTTCGTCAGCAGGAACACAGAGCCTTTGTTACCCCTAGCGATCCTACAAGTTTCGTCGATGTAAGAGGTGTCAACCCAGCTCTCGGCTTTGAAGAAACCGAAGGATCTCATTATATCTATGAGGGTAAAGAGGAAGGAGATGTTCAGGAAATCGTTCAGGGTTGACGTGTCGAAGGAGACGATAGCGCGGGTAGGAGGGGAAGGGGGGAGAGAGATCGTACCCCCCACTTCTATCGTGGAGAGGAGAGGGTTCGAGGTGGTTATTCTGTTGGATATTCGGAGATTGCGAACGTCTATTGTTTGGGTCGTTACTTGACCTGAGCGCCGAGGTGGAGGTCGAGGTGAAGGGTTGGGAATGTTAGGCCGGCTTCCGGAACGTCACCTTGAATGCGGCGGTCACTTACCTTCAGTTGGAAAGGTCAGGCCTGCCGCCGAAACGTCGCCTTGGGTATTTTTGTCAGGGTTGATTACGAAATTCAACAACCAAGGACCGTCGAGCAGTTTCGGGTCAAAGGTTGTTGAATCGTAACTCTCTTCGAGGAGGATTATTTTTGACAGAATTTTGGACGATTCTGAAGATGAAGGAGACGATGTCACTGACGAAACGTAAGAGAGGAGATCTGAGGAGGAGGAGGAGGAGGAGGAGCTTTGCTGAGAAGACTCGGCCGACAAAGCGAAAGAGGAGGAGGTAAAAGACTTGAAAGAAACGCAACGCGTCTTGTGCGGACCAATGAAGGCGTGAGGGTGGAAGCCTTGGCTGGTTACTAGGTAGAAGGGGACAATAGTCCTCAAAATATGACGCATTGTCACTTTCATTGTCACTTTGCAATCTGACCCTGTCTCAGCCCTTTTCCTTCTATTTCTCACCTCTTGCCGTCGACGATCCCGACGACACGAACACGACCTTCGAGCACTTTTTCCCAAACGTATAGCCGTGGCAGAACCCGTCGAAGCTAATCAGGTCGTCCTCGCAGAGTTCGCGAAACCTTGCAAGGTCGGAGGGAGGGCGGACGTGCAGGCGTGTCGTTATGCGCGGCCTACGCTTACTGATTTATTTCTCATTCGCATGTGCTACAGCGCTTCAACCATCGTCATCTCGAAGATTCATTCTATGCCGTCACGGAGAAACTAATTTCAACCGTGAAGGACGAATCCAGGGCACTCTCGACACCTCCTTCCTGACTCTCTCCGGCGTGAACCAAGCCGTCGCCCTCGGTTCTTACCTCCTCCCTTTCAGCACGTCAATAAAAAATGTCTACGTGTCTCCTATGACCCGTGCCCTTCAAACGCTCTCAATCGTCAAAGGCGTGATATCGGGTTCCGGCGTCGACCTTCCCTCTGAGAGGGTCGTTGAAGATCTCAGGGAGATCGAGCTGTACACGTGGCAAGGTCGACTTAAGTCTGACCTTGAACTTCAATTTCCGGAGCAGTGGAAGGCTTGGAAGACCGACCCAGAGGGTTTTTGTTTGGACGGGAAGTCCCCGTTGAGGGATTTGTGGGGGAGGGTTGAGACTTCTTGGGACGTTATATTGAATGACGGTTTCGAAAGTAATGATGATTATGACGACAATGATATTACGCTGATCATTTGTCACGGAGCGTTGGGAAAGTGCATGATACAGAACGCTTTGGGAGTTAGGGACTTTAGGAATGTGGAGTACGCGTTGGAGAATTGCGAAGCTGTGGAGATCAAGGCCGGGAGGTGGCGGCGATTGCATCCAGTAGAAAGCGAATGGAAGTAAATAAATAAAAGAGGTTTGGTTTGAAAAATGAATAGCCATTTTACTATGTATTGAACTGCGTCGTTCATGTGTCGTTCATGTTATCGTATATCATCATATGATTTTCCTGCGCTTCGTCGGAAATTCGTAGTCCCCGTTAATATTGCTGTTGTTACCATTGTTACAGTCCATCATTTCGTCCAACTCTTCCTCCACGGCAGCGAAGGAACGGCCTTTCTTCACTTGAGAAGTGCTGCCGGCTGCGGAGGCTTGATGCTTGATGTTTGGAATGCGGGAGGGGGAGTTGGAGAGGCGGCACTCCAGTTCTTCGGTAGTCATTTGTCCGGAAGTTAGGAAGCCAATGTAGTCGTCGTCGGTAAGGATTGTGGGACTGTTTGCAGGAGTTGTGGAGGAAGAAGATGAGGATGAGGGCATGATTGTGTTATTGACGTTGATTGAGTCGAGCTCCATGTCGAGCATCTCAAATGCGGCAGGATCTCTAGGACGATGGTGGCGGTGATGGAGGGTTGGGAGGAACATAAAGTGGAATAAAGACGCGAACTAAGGGTGCAGTCTCGTGTTGGGGATAATCACAATTTCTAGTCGTTAACTGAAGAGGAAGAGATGTAGCGCTAGACAAGCTTGTTTGAAGCGAACGGAACAGTGTGACTAAGAAACCTCTCGACGTTGTTGAGTTATTGGGCAAAATCTTGGAAAACTGTCCAATCTCAATCCTCAGCTCTCCACGCTTTCCAACGGCACACTTCACAACCTTACAACATTCGAAAATACCGGAATCTCAATTCAAAACCAACCGAAAACGTCCAAGTGAATCACAAACTCTTCCCAATCGAGCACCAGCAAAAACCACCAGCAACAATGCCCAAAAGTTCCAAGAAGAAAGGCTCCTACGCCGGAGGTACAGTCTCCGCCGCCTCCAATCCAAACTCCGCCTCCGCAGTTTCCGCCAGCTCCACGAAATCAACGGGAAACCTCCTCGATCCTGTGAAAGCCTACGGTCAGAACTTCTTGAAGAATCCTGCCATTATCGACGCTATAGTCCAGAAGTCCAACATTAAACCGACGGACACGGTGCTGGAGATCGGTCCGGGTACGGGTAACCTGACCGTGAAGCTTCTCGAGCGTTGCGCCCGCCTGAACGCAATCGAGTACGACCCTCGAATGGTCCGCGAGGTGACCAAGAGAGTTGAGGGCACTCCCGAGTCAAACAAGCTGACGGTGATTCACGGCGACGCCCTCAAGACGGCGTTCCCTTTCTTCAACGTTTGCGTGGCGAACGTGCCGTACCAGATTTCGAGCGGGCTCGTTTTCAAGCTGCTCGGGCACAGGCCCTTCTTTAAGTGCGCCGTGATGATGTTTCAGGAGGAGGTGAGAGGCTCTGTAAATGCGTCAAAGTTGTCCCTATCACCATCACTATCATAAGTACTTTATTCTGACTCGTCGCTTTGCTTCGCTACTCTGCTCGCTCAGTTCGCTCTCCGCCTCTCCGCCCGCCCAGGCGAATCCCTCTACTGCCGTCTAAGCGTCAACACGCAGCTCCTCGCCCGCGTCGATCAACTCATGAAGGTGGGCCGAAATAATTTCAGGCCTCCTCCCAAGGTCGAGTCTCGCGTAGTCAGGTGAGTCGCATGAAGATTGGCGCTCGCCGAGTGAAAATTCATCATTCTAACTCGTCACTGTCCTCTTCTTCTTCACGTTCACCCTAACGGCCAGGATTGAACCTCGAAACCCTCCTCCTCCCGTAAATTTCACCGAGTGGGACGGCATGGTCAGGCTCCTATTCAACAGGAAGAACAAGACGATATTCTCGGTCCTGAACAACAAGAGCACGTACAAGATACTGGAGGAGAACGTCAAGACCAAGGCGGCCTTCGACAACGTTAAAGGCGCAGTTGAAATTGACGTCAAGAAGGTCATCGCGGAGGTGTGCGAGATGGAGGAGTACAAGGACAAGCGAGTTACGAGGCTTGATATTGACGATCTTCTGAAGTTATTGGCCGAGTTTAATGAGAGAGGTATTCACTTTGCTTAAGGGAATTATGTTTAAATTTACTTTGATTCGGTCTCTTGTCTCTCCCTTCATTCCCTCAAATTGGGTTGGAGAGGGTCGTTATGCTTTTCTTGGGGCTGCCGAATATTAGGAAGTCGAGTTACTTCCCAAGGGATCCTAAGAGACTTAGTCCTTAAATACAATTGAGTTGGTGGGGGTGGTTGTTGAGGGGGGGGATGGGGGGGGATAAGGAGGAGCGGGGGTAGTGAACTAGTTATTTTGAAATTCCAAAGGAAGGTGTTGTTATAATTGTTGAAATTTTCCTGACTGGAATCGCTTTGCCAGCTTAGACACGGGCGCGGAGGGTTTCCTAGAGGGAGTTCTGATCATAGTTTTTTTTCGCTGCGATTCTTTCGCCTTGATCTCTTTCATTTCGACCACCACGTCGTCGGACTTTTTCTCGGTGTCGTTATTTCCGCAGAGGAAGGAGGGGTTGTGGTTGTGGTTGGGGTTGGGGTTGTTGTCGTGCTGTTGGGTTTGTGCACTGGCGATTTCACTTCTTCTACCGGTAGGGGTACGGGGGGGCTCTCCTCGTCTACTACGGCAGCGGTGGTTGCGGTGGTAGCAGGTGTCCACGTTCGCTTCGTTCTCCAGACGAGGACCTCCATTATAATGAAGAGGAATAAGGGGAGGAGGGTCATGAGCCAAGCGGCACCGCGCTTGGCGCTTGGACCAAGCGCCCAAGCGGCGGTGTCTGAAGTGCTGAATATCATAAAACTAACGAGTATAATAAGCAAGAAGATGAAGCAAAATGTGCCTTCCGTAACTCTGCGGCGTGTGGTCGAATGTTCTTCATTGTCGACCTAGCGTTTCCTTTCTGTTGTTGGCATCAAGTCGATTTGAAGGTTTTGCTGGAGGCTGATGATCTCGCGGTACGACTCCTCATTTAGCATGTTGTTAATCGGTTCATGATACACTTCGTTTGCTCCAGAGTGCCTTCTACTCCTTGTCTCGTCCAATGTTACTATCGAGGACTCGGAGTCCCTCATAGACGATGATCTGACGCTGTTCAGAATTCTTGACGCAGCTCTCGTAAAATCGTTGTCAAGTCCACTGAAGAGGCGTATGTTCGAGCGCTCCACGAAGACCGGTAGGAGCGCGCATAGAAGGTCCATCAACCAGGTGTTGGTCTCGAACCAGAGCGCAAAACTGACGCTAGTAATTGTGCTCGTGGCGAGGGTGTCTCGGAGACTGAGTACAGCTGCCGCCATGGAAATGGTCCTTGTGGTGAGCATCTCTGCATCATTCAAAGGGTCTCCCATCGTGTGTGAAGGACGGTGAGAGGTGTAGCGGCGCCTGAGGAGGTACTGGATGTACCAGAGGTTCGTGGCCAACAGAACGGTGGAGCACGCTGCTGTCTTGACGCAGGCTAGATTCTCAACGTTGCCTCCATTTGCGATCAGGACCGCCACAAATTGTACCGTCTTCATCCCGGTAATCCAGAGGAACTTTCTCAAGAAGGCCTTCTCCTCGTGATCGTACATTTGAGGCGTGTTCTGGAGGCAGAAGGCCGAGTAGTACGGTCCCTGAAGTTCAATGTCCTCAATTGTCTCTTCCTTCGTTATCGTATCGGTTTCAAGTAATCTTGCTCGGATTCTTTTGAAGTTCTGAGAACTATGGCGGACCGTGATGTAGAAAATTCTAGAGAGGACCAGAAATGAAGGGACGCATAGTAGCGCCGTTGGTGATCCTTGTCTCCCCACAGCAGAAATCGTTTTCTCCGGATCGAACGTCATCGGGAGGATGATCATTGGTGCCTGAATCATTATGATCGCGGCGATCTTCTGAAACTTCACAAGGGTCAAGGTCTCGAACCACCTCTCTCCCTTCCATGTCAACTTGTGAGCATATCGTAGGAGGAAGGCGACGGCGTAGACCAAAACGAAGGCCATCCACGCTGATGCAAAGTAGAGTTCTGATCGTTGGATGCCCTCGTACCAAGTCTGGCAGACGGATTTCACCTCGACTGGCATGGAGATCGTGGACAGTATGTTGGCAAGGGTTGTGAACCAAGCTGAGAGGTTGTACGAAAGGCCCGCGAAAACCGTCAGAATTGACAGAGCGGCTGTGATCTGCTTGGTCCGAATTAGGTTGGTGACGTTAGCCTGCGGTTTGAAGGGTTGCAAGTATCTATTATTTCGGAGGGCGTAGAGAAAAGCCGCAACGAGGATCACTATGATGACGACGAGGAAAGAGAGAAGGAAAGAGAGGAAGGAGTTGTCAGGACAAGTCACGCAACTGTTGTTGATTTCTGTTGCGCCGTCTGGACAGATGTCACAGTTAATGGAGTCCGCTCTTTTGAAGCCATTGAGACACTCTCCGCCCTCTGGGGGGCAATTTGTACAGAAGGTGCAGGATATTAAGTCAGTGGTTGCTTGTTTATAATTTGCGGGAAAGTTCTTTAGTTTCATCGAACAGGCACCTTTGAACATGTCTTCAGTGTTAGTTTCAGCCGAAATTTTCAAGGCCGTGAGGTCCTGGTTTAGAGAAGAGGCGCCACTGAACATGCCGTCCATCGTCGTGACGGAGGATGTGTTGAAGCTGGACAAGTCGCCGTTGAACGAGTAGGCCCCCCAGAACATGTTCTCCATCGTCGTGACGGAGGATGTGTCGAAGCTGGACAAGTCGCCGTTGAACAAAGAGGCCCTATAGAACATCCTGTACATCGTCGTGACGGAGGATGTGTCGAAGCTGGACAAGTCGCCGTTGAACGAAGAGGCCCTATTGAACAACCACTCTATCGTCGTGACGGAGGATGTGTCGAAGCTGGACAAGTCGCTGTTGAACAAAGAGGGCACTTGAGAACATGCCTGCCATCGTCATGACGGAGGATGTGTTGAAGTTGGACAAGTCGCCGTTGAATGAAGAGGCCCCCAAGAACATGCCTTCCATCGTCGTGACGGAGGAGGTGTCCCAACCGGATAGATCGTTGTCGAAAGCTTGGAAGCTTTCGCAAAGATTCCCACAACTACACAAACCATCCCACGCACAAAACATCTTACTCATATCATCCACCTTCGAAACGTCCCACTGCCCGATCGGCTGCCCATAAGTAGACAATGCCTCTTCGGGATCCCGCACCCAAGCATTAACAGCTTCCTTAAGCTCAGTCCTATTCGCGGGAGAAAATGCGGATGTTGGGGAGACGAGGAACAGACCTATCAAAAGAAGGCACGGGAAACCAAAAAAAGGCAACCCCCGCATCGTGGCAGAAGTACAGCGCAAGTAAATGATCTGAACTGCCGGGGGTTGGAAATTGATAGGCAGGTGAGTGTGCTGCCCTACCAGGGACGGGAGAAGAGTCAATCAATTATCTTCGCCCTGAAGAGAGCCGATTGCGTCACTAATTAGCTTTGTACGCGAGGTTGTTTATCATGTTTGATTCAAGACAGGTAAATATAAGAACCCACCAAAGTCAAAATCAGCAAAACTCCTGAATGCTTAGACTCCTTACAATCCTAACCTTTATTCTGACTCTAAAAAGAATGACCTCTGCATATGGCCCCATGGTCACCACAATACATAAATACCACCCTTTCATCCCTCTAACTACCATTATCTCCTCTGGTAAATCGCCACACCACCCGACGGTGAAGAAGTTTTGTGTTATGCTTGGTGGATTGAGCGACGCCCATTTACCCATGCCGTACAACGTGCCGCTCGCTGAATCTTTGGCGGGAGTTGGCTTTTCGTTCTGCAACCCGGTCTTGCGTTCGGCGGGTTTGCAGTTTGGCTGGGGAAGTTTGGAGGTGGGTGAACGCTGCCGACGAGCAGTCGACCGACATGCGAGCATTCTTTGGTTGCGTCCGACATCGCCAACACACACAGGCGAAATTCCTCAACGCTCAATTCTTACTCGTCGTAACTCCGTTACCCCCCTCGCTTCTATCGTTGCAGGAGGACGTCGAGGACCTGCGTCATCTGATTGGGTTCCTGGAGAAGGAGTACGGAGCGGAGGAGGTGGTGCTTCTCGGTCACTCCACCGGGTGCCAGCAGTGCGTCAAGTTCTTGGAGGGGAAGGTGGGGATCGTGAAGGGAGCAATTTTGCAAGGCCCAGTTAGTGATCGCGAGACGGACGAGGACAACGGAGAATGGGTGAAGTTGAGCGAAAGGATGGTGGGGGAGGGGAATGGGGAGGAGTTCTTGCCAAGGAAGGCGTTTTGGGCGCCAATCACGGCGAGGAGGTGAGCTAGAAGATGCTCGAACTCGCACTTCGCTCCTCGATGACAACGCATGGTTTAATACTAACTCGTCGCTTCGCTCCTTGACTCATCTTTCGCTCTTTGGCAGGTTCTGGCAGCTCTACGGGGAAAGAGCGGGCGGAGACGATTATTTTTCGAGCGACTTTACGGAGGAAGAAACTGCGAAACGCTTAGGTCATCTGAAGGGCTGCGGAGCCTGGGTCACGGCTGTCTACTCTCGTCAGGATCAATACTGTCCGGAGCGGATCGACAAAGAGGTGAGAAACTGGACTGGGAATGCGTCTCACTATCATTCGCCTTTTATTCTAACTCGTCGCCTCGCTCAGAAACTCCTCGCGAGCTGGGAGGCCGTCGGAATCGAAACCAAGCTCATCGACGGAGATCACAATCTATCAACAGGCAGCGCGGAGTTCCTTGACATTGTCAGAGCCAAGCTGAGCTCCGAGAAGTCCGAGGAAGACGCCCTGCGCTACGACCTGGCCGTCGCGCACGCGATGTGCCACGAGTACGGCATGGACGAGCTCGTTTGGAATCACATTTCCGCCCGTTACGCCTCCGGGTGGCTGATAACCCCCGGAAAAATGCACTGGGACGAGATCGGGCCCAAGGACATAATGATGGCCAGCGACAACGTCACAGCCGACATAATACACTCAGCGGTTTACAAGGCGAGGGAGGACGTCAACGCGATTGTTCACCTGCACACCAAAAATGCAGTCGCGGTCGGGTGCCTGGAGCGAGGTGAGAAAAAACGTTCTAGGAGCGGAGCGACGAGCTGCTATTTGCTGCTTGCAGCTGTTCTCCGCACTACATGCTACAGCCTTCGCTTAATTCTAACTCTTTCGCTCGGTCGCAGGCTTCGAAGCGCTCACGCAGGATGGCTCCTACTTCTATGAAAAGATAGCGACTCACGAATGGGAAGGAGTGAGCGACGACCCCTCAGAGGGCCCGAGAATCGGCCAGGCCGTCATGAAGGTCCCCAATTGCAATATTTTGATGATGCCTAACCACGGATTCTGCACCTTCGGAAGCAGCGTAAAGGAAGCTTTTATCCAGGCGTTTTACTTCGAGAAGGCGTGCGAGACCTTGATGATGTGCCTGAGCACCGGGAAGGAAATCAAATGGGCCAAGGAGGACGTCATGAAGAAGAGCGCTTCGCAGAATTACAACGACATGTTCAGACCTGGAACCCACGAGTGGGACGCGTTGTGTAGATTGTATGAGAGAAAGTACGTATATAAGTAGAATTTTAGACTTGATTAGAATGCTTTTGTCAGTGAAAAAATTGTTGTGCCTTATTTGTTGCCCACAAAACCCCTCTTAAACCCCGTACATTCCATATCCTCCTCCAGGTGTGTAGTTCTTGTCCCTCGTGAGCTTGGACCAAAGCCAACCCACCATCGGGCATAAAACAACAATCGCGAGCGTGACGAGGAAGAACTCGATGTATCCGTAGTAGAAGGTCCAGTCGGAATCGATCGCAGTGTTCTTGTTGCACATGGGGACGTTGCCGCAGAAGGTGGCGTTGCTACGTGTGTTGTAGGAAGAGATGTACTCGAAGGAATAACCTGTTAGGAGGGGAGGGGGTGCGAACGAGTGTGGAGAACGAGAGTGGAGATTGACGACGTTTAGTAATTGATATGCTGAAGGGACGGAACGTGACGCAGGAGCGAAATCGCTATCTCACCTTGGCTGTTCAGAGTCCCTTCGTTGGCGGGGAGGAGGACGTTGCAGTTTGAAAGACTCAACGGGTCATCAGGACCGGGAGAAGGGAGGAAGGGGAGGGAAGGGTTGCACCCGAAGGGGTAGTAAGTCGGTTCGGCGAGCTGAGGAACAAAGATTTTGTGTTAATAACTTTTTGTGAACGATCGCGCGCATTTTAAATTACATTAGTCTACGGTATATAGTATAGAATGGATATTTTGAATTTGCAAAGACGAACCGGTGCGTATTTCATGGTGAAAAATGAGTCGAGATGTTGTCGTCTTGTAACGACGGGCGAGACACGTTTTGTAAAACATTGATCCGTCACTACGTGTCGTGTTGAACAGTCAACATACGTCATAGTTGGAGAAAACTTACGCATCCGTAATTCGGGTCGCAGGTAGATCCCATGTTTCCCATGGTTGAGCGCTTGAATTATTTGAGAGGGGAGAGGAAATTGACATTTTTCAATTTTTTTTCTCCATTTTTCACTTCTCTTACTTTCATCCTACGAACGCCGCCACACTCTGTTATCAGTACCGTCGACGACCATAGTACCAGTCATCTTATTGGTCCCGCTTAACGACACACCACTGCGTTGATGATCATGAAATCAAGCAAATCCAGCCAATCCGCTCCCCAAGCCCCGTTCGTGGTGCTGCCTTCCTGTGGCTTCCCTGGCTGCTATAAGCCGGCGCCGCTGAAGTGTTCACGGTGCAAGGAGGTCAGTTCCTGCTCGAAGGAGCATCAGAAGTCGCACTGGAAGTTCCACAAGAAGCTCTGCGCCGGTGAGAGAATTTCATGGCCAGCGGCGCCGACTCCGGCCCCTTCTTCTGCTAAGGCCGCCCCTCCCATCGTTGCTCCCGTTGCCGCCCCGGGATCTTTTGCTACTCCGGCTGCCGCTGCCCCTGTGAAGAACGTCGAGGAGGTGGACGACTCAGACAAGTGCATCATCTGCACGGACCGGGTCGTGAACATTAAATTCAAGGGCTGCAGCCACTCGATGACCTGCCGCGAGTGTACGGACGAGACGATTAGGAGAGGTCTACCTTGCCCACTCTGTAGGAAGCCGATTTCGGGGTACGAGGTTAGAAAGTTCATTGACAGCATAGGAGCGCACGGCCTGTGGCCGACTTCGCTCAAGAACCTGACGCAGCTCGCAAGTGGGGAGGGCTTTAATGAGTACTTCCAGGATCTGTTCGTGGGGAACGAGGCGTCGTACTTGAGGTGGAAGGAGGTGTTCGACGTGCTGGAGATAGTTGGGGTCGGGGAGGAGGGAGGGGGCGAGTCGCTGGAGCAACAGGTGCTCAAGGTCACAGGGTCAGAGGATATGGAAAAACTGAGGGCGCTGGCCAAGCTGTGCAGTCCGGAGTTCTTCAACGACCCGTCACTTTTAGTGGCGGTGTCGAGGAGGATACTGGAGGTCCTGGAGCTGGCAATGCCGGCGCCTGTGGAGGAGAAGAAAGTCCGAGGGAAGAAGAAGAAGGGGAAGAAGAAGAAGAAGAAGAAGGCTGATCCGAGGAAGCTTGAGGTTTTGGATGCTTGTTTTGAATTGGGGAGGGCGTGTAGTATGGTTGAGGATTCTGAGGATGCATTGCAATACTTTAAGCGAGCAAAGGAGGGGTATGTGGAGCAGCTGGGACCTGATAGTGAGAAGGCGCTCGAAGCGACTTATAGTTTGATCAGTGCCACTGAAATGAGTGATGAGGAGATATTAGAGAAGTTGAGAGCGTTGGTGGGGAGGATGGTCGGAGCGCTGGGGGAGGAGAATGTCGTAACTTTGGAAACGCTCAACCAACTTGGTGAGGAGCTGAGGCGTAATGCGGAGTATGAGGAGGCAAGGAAAGTTTATGAGAGGTGTCTGGCGGGACAGGAGAAGGTACTCGGAGTAGATCATAAGGATACGTTGATGACGGTGAATAATTTGGGGATGGTTTATGATGATTTGAAGGATTATGAGAAGGCTTTGGAGTACTATGAGAGAGCTTTGGAGGGGAGTGAGAAGACATTGGGTAAGACGCATCCTGATACGCTCGGCACTGTGATGAACATTGCAAACGTTTATGACGACGGGTTCAATGACTATGGAAAAGCTGAGGAGCTTTGTCAGAGAGCGCTAGAGGGATATGAAGCTCAGCTTGGGAAAGATCACGCAAATACTAAGAAGTGTGCACGAACTTAGCTGTCTGTTTTGCTAGGGCAGAGGAGAAGTTGAAACTGAGAAAGATAATTGACGAGTATCCTCACATCCTGATAGAAAATCCATCATTTAAGTATGCCCTTTGAAGTACTAATTTAAAGCGCTTCTATTTTACTTTAAGATTTTTGCTGCTGTGGGATCAAGAAATAATGTCAAGAATACTCTTTACTAAGAACTTTTCATCCAAATTCAAATCCTTCATTCTCGTTCTCGTTTTATGACAGCACCCACAACCCCCCCGTCACCCCCCCCAGACACTAAAACTCTGCTAATCCTTAAAAATCTTCTCCAACTCCGGCATCAAAACCTTCCTGCTCCCCTTCGCATTCTCCTGCCTCCAGATCAAATCGTCTCCCTCTTTCCTCCTCGTTTGCAAGAGCCCCCCCCCGGAATCGAGCCACTCCCTGACCTTCTCGGAGACCTCCTTGTTCTTACCCTCCACGACTTCTAGCTCCCTAACAACTTCTTCCCCATTAATAACGCAGCTGCAGCCCGATAACTCGTTAGAACCGGATACCGTCACAACATTCGTAATTGTGTTTTAAAATTCAGCCTTCCTCCCTCTCTCACCTTCCAATAATCAAACAATCAACCTCAACCTCCTCCTCCTTCCCACCCTTATAACTCTCCAATTCCACCAAAACACTCGCGACACCAACCACAACACCCTCAACCTTCATCTCTTTATAATCAATTCTACTAGCTTCTTTTTTGGTTAATCCTTTCCAGAATTCTGTCGAGAATTTAGCATCGTTTACTTCTTTAGCGTGCCGGTATATAATTTCGTGGTATTGGGGACCTAAATCTTCGATTATTGATGTAATTACTGATATGTCCTTTTCGGTTGTTTTACCGGATGTAGGTGAAAGAAAATTAGAATCTTTGAAAAGGTGTTGTTGTTGTTTTTTTTTATTTTTATTTTAATAAATGTTAGAGGGTTAAATACAAAATATTCTTGGGAACAACCTGTTTCATCTCACCTACTAAAATAGTAATCGCTACCAGAATCTTATAAACATTTTCCATATCCTTCCGATAAATTAAAGTACAACAACTAGCAACACCTTCTAAATAAATATCAGCGTGAGAGTGAGAATTTGATGGAGAATGATGGTCGATTATTTTTATTACGCGGGAGGACATTTTGGAGTAGAGAGAGGGAGAATGAGGGGAAGTGAATGAAAGGGAGTTATGATCGACTGTTGTTGTTGTTTTTTTTTGAAGAGAGAGAGAGAGATGTTAGAGTATTTGTACATGATTTGTTGTCTTAATGTTATTATTGTTGTTGTTCTCTTACCGAGTATAATATTAAACTCTGACTCTACCTCACAATACCTAAAAAAATCATCGACGTACAGAGGATGTTTATCTATTGGATGTAATTCTAAAGCTTTTAAACTGTCTGGCTTTAGTTTCACGTCTGTGCTACGGTAGTTTAAGACAGGGACGGAGTTGGGGATTAGGGAGGAAAGGGAGTAAGAGGAGATTGTGGAGTCGAGGTCGCCGGAAGGGTTGGAGAGGATGAAGGTAGGGTTGGGAGGGATTGGAGGTACAGTACACTGTAGGGGGGAGGACATCGTAAGGGAGAGTATTGGAGAGAGGAGGAGAAAGACGAGGATGAGGTGAAGGTGGCGACACTGGTTCTTTTGCATTAAATGACAGGAAGAGGAGACAGACAGGAGCAGGAGACAGACAGATTTTCTGCTAACTTTCTGCTAACGGAACGGAAGTTTTGTGTTAGTGAGGCCGCAGGTTGTGGGCAACTACAGTAGTACTGTACAGGGGCCCTGTACAGGGGCCCTGTACGTGAGCCTATAACCGTGATCTTTTTTACGGCCTCCCAATCACTCGGTCCGAGATCAATGCGCGTATGATCATCGACTCGTACTCGTACGGGAACCCGTACAGGAACCCTAACTGTAATCTTTCCACCCGAACCAATTTGACATGATCCTTTAATCCATTAATTATTGTTAAGACGACGTAGCACAACCATACTACTGATCCACAGACGATGATAGTATCTTAAACCCGTCTGAGGGCTGCTATAACACCTGAATACGTACAATGAAGAATTTGGGGCTAAATCCCAGACTATTTTGTGCAGCTTTTTTGGTCTGACGACTTCTTTACCTAACTCCTTCCCTTTGACGATTTGAACCATGTGGTATGTATGCCGACTCTCGCACTGTCTTATTTGTAGCATATATTATTAAATAACTTGCAATGGGTCGGTAATTATCCCAAAAGTGTCCTATGTCGCTCACCGAAGTTGCGCTGGGGCTGTGCCGTTTTCATGGCCCTCATTAACGCTAAATTAACGCACACACCGAACTATAATCATCATAATCCTCGACATCAACAAACAACATCTAAAATCGTAATATTCATATCCCAATACCGTAACCGTGACAACCTGTACACACGCCCAAACCTTCTTCCTGTTGTTCCGACCCTCTCACCCCACCTACTCCCCACCTACTCCCCCTTCCAGTGGTATATTCGCAATCTTCAACAGCACTGATACGACCCTCCGTAAAACCCTCATTAAATGCTCTGAGACTCTCAGGCACAGAGGGCCGGATTGGTCTGGATATGAGATTATTCAAAGTCCGGAGGGGAAGACTCACGGGATCGGTGAGCATCATTTCACGTTTTGTTGGGATTAAAACGGTCTTTCAATGTTTAACAACGCTAACGTCCTTCCCCCTCCCTCGTTTTTTACCACGAAGCCCACGAGCGTCTCGCAATAATGGACCCTGAGTCCGGCGCTCAACCCTTAAAATCCCTTGACGGCACCGTCACCGTAGCCGCGAACGGCGAGATCTATAATTATAAGGATCTTTACACGGAGTTCCCGGAGTATGAGCCGCAGACGGGGAGTGACTGTGAGGTGAGAGGAAGGGGTTTTGGTTTGTATTTGTGGGGGGGAGGTATTGTGGTGAAAGGGGGGAGGGATTTGAGAGAAATATAACCCGCACTAACAACCTACACTCCCC
>BRXY01000403.1:0-16620 GCA_030267945.1 Triparma strigata | reverse complement strand
CCCCCTCAAATTCGTAGGTGATCCTTCCCCTCTACTACAAACACGGTTCCTCCGTCTCCATGGCAAAAGGTCTCCGCGGCATGTTCTCCTTCGTCCTCCACGACTCCAAAACCGACACCTTCATCGCCGTCCGCGACCACATGGGCATCACCCCCCTCTACATCGGCTGGGGCAACGACGGCAGCACCTGGTTCGCCTCCGAGATGAAAGCCCTCGTCGGACACTGCGAGGTCCTCAAACAGTTCCCCCCAGGACATATATACTCTAACAAAGGTCCTAAACCCAAAGAGTTCGTACGCTGGTACACTCCAACATACGTCACTTCAGTTACTCCCATCGGAGGTCCCCTCCCCACGAACCCTTACGACGCCGCTGCGCTCAGGAACTCATTCGAACAGGCTGTTATTAAACGTATGATGAGCGACGTACCTTGGGGTGTACTTTTAAGTGGTGGTCTTGATAGTAGTCTTGTCGCGAGTATCGCTAGTAGGCATATTGCTAGGAAGAGTACTAACTTCCCGAAGCTGCATTCTTTCTCTGTGGGGTTATCTAACTCACCTGATTTGGTTGCTGCTAAGAAGGTTGCGGAATTTTTAGGGACTATCCATCATTCGTACACGTATACTATCCAGGAGGGACTTGACGCGATTGAACAGGTTATTAAACATGTGGAAACTTATGATGTTACGACTATTAGGGCGAGTACGCCTATGTTTTTGATGGCGAGGAAGATTAAGGCTATGGGGATTAAGATGGTCTTGAGCGGAGAAGGTGAGAACGACGATCGAACGTTCAATATATTTAAGAGACATCGACGTTATTTTCTAACGCCCCCCCCCGAACGTTCTCAGGTGCCGACGAAGTTTTCGGAGGGTACCTGTACTTCCACAAGGCCCCCAACGCCCGCGAGTTCCACGAGGAGACCGTCGACAAGCTCAGCAGACTTTACATGTACGACTGTTTGAGGTGTAACAAGTCCATGAGCAGTTGGGGAGGTGAGTTTGAAACATTCGAGCGCCACGAAAAAATCGGCTAAAACTACACTGCTGGCATCTGACCCTCAAACGTTTCACACAGTCGAGCCTAGGGTCCCGTTTCTTGACGCCGACTTCTTGGACCTCGCGATGAGCCTTAACCCCGAGGAGAAGAGGATCCGCACGAAGGGCGTCAAGCCCGAGGACAAGAGGATCGAGAAGTGGGCCGTCAGGAAGGCTTTCGACACACCCGACGACCCTTACCTCCCCGACGAGATCCTCTGGCGTCAGAAGGAGCAGTTCTCCGACGGAGTCGGGTACGGCTGGGTCGACGCTCTCAGGGACGCCGCCGAGGCGGAGATCTCGGACCAGATGTTCGAGAACGCGGCCAACCGCTACACTTACAACACTCCGCTGACGAAGGAGGCCTTCCGCTACCGTCAGATCTTCGAGAGGCTCTTTCCTGGGAAGGCGGCCTACGAGACCGTTCCCGGAGGAAAGAGCATCGCGTGCTCCACGGAGAGGGCCATGAGCTGGGACGCTAGGTGAGAACAAATGCGACAAAAAATCGTCATTTCGCAGTTCTAACGTTCTATATTATGTCGCAGCTTCGAGGGCAGGGCCGACCCCTCCGGAAGGGCCGCCGGAGTCCACGAGGACGCATACGACAACTCGTTCGTGGCAGACGACAACGAGAAGATCGAATCGACCAAGAAGAAGAGGAAGTTGTAAGGCTGGAGGCGGAAAGGTGGAGGCAAATAGCGTGAAGAGAAGGAAGGGAATAATTGAGGAATTTTGTTTGTGAAAAATAAGTCATAACTACTACCGCGAACTACGCGGCTTACCATACCCCCCTGTTTACAAATTATCAACGGCCCAGATTCCGAAAGCTATCGTGGCGGCCATACCGCCGAAGGAGAAGAGGAGGATCGGAGCGTCTCCACCGTCAAGAGTTGTTCCGACCTTGTCTCCCACCTTCTTCGCGTATCGCCTACGGGGGCCACTGCACTGAGGACAGCGGAATCCCTGAAATTTGAATGAGAGAAGATTTGAAGCGTTAGCTTGTGAGATGCATATGCTTACGCCCCGTCACCTCCTCTCACCTTCCCCTGCTCCTCGAAGTAGAACCCAGCGCACTCGTCACGGTTGTAGATGTAACCGCAATCCTTGCACACCCAGTCGCCCTCCCAGTAGGAATCGATGCGGGCCTGTTCCTCGGGGCTGATCTTGGCCTTCTTGGTACCGAACACGTTCAGGGAGGTGGACGTTCTGGGGACCTGAGCGAGAGGGGAAAGGAGCGAGGGAAATAAGGGGGTCGTGTCAGGGATTAGAATATTTAAGAGCTCGCGTTCAGCTGCTCACAACGGCACCGGGCGCGATAGGATATCATTCTCCGCGATTCAGTGCCCCGTCGACCTCCGACGGGGCTACGGCAGCCAATATCTTGACTACAAGCTTCGCCGAGTCCGACCCTGCCACCTACTGCTACTCACATTTGTTCTCACTGCGGCGGAGGGGCTGAGAGATGTTCTGGGGGCGACGGGGCTGAATGCGGTCACACTGACTAGGCACAGGAAGGCGAGAAACGACTTGAAAAGCATTTTTTAATCAAGGAGTCAGATTTTTGATCAATCTCTGGGAAGGCGAAAACCGGGTGTGAGTCATGATGTACGTCCATGCGTTGCTTGTCGCCCTCTTGATCGCCAAATCTGTCACAGGTTTCCACCCAACCGCAACCATTCAGCGTCCCGGGCGTTCCATCTGCCCCAGTTCTTTGTCAAAATCCGTGCGCTTGGCCTCCTCGACAGTCAGCAACGAGGAGGGCAGGCCAGCTTTCCCCAGCGTCCCCGTCGAGGGCGACTTCGACACCTCCGATGGCGGCGTGGAGACCACGGCCGTCAGGGAATTCGACAAGGAGTGGAAGCGGAGGGCGTGGGGATTGTACAAGTTCACCAGGCCGCATACTATAAGAGGGACGGTCCTGGCCTCTGTGGCAGGTACGACCAGGGCGTTGATCGACTCTCAAGGAGTGCCGCTGCACTGGTCCATCCTCCTTCCTAGGGCCTTCATCGGCATGCTGGCGCTGCTCTTGGGCAACGCGTTCATCGTCGGCATCAATCAGATTTACGACAAGGACATCGATGTCATCAACAAGCCCTTCCTCCCAGTGGCGAGCGGCGAGATGTCCACGAGGAGCGCGTGGTGGACCGTCGGGAGGTGAGAGTTTTTAGAGTTGAGGAGGGCGAGGAGGGCGAGGAGCGAAGCGTAGCGACGAGCTGAGACGGCGTGTGCACTGGATCTAACCTCACGAGCGCCCCTTTCTTGCGCAGCTGCGGAGTCCTCGGTCCGCTCATAGTCGCCAAGTTCTTCAGCCCGCTGCTGTTCAAGCTTTACATGCTCGGGTGGGCGCTGGGATCGCTCTACTCGGTCCCGCCCGTGAGGACAAAGAGGAACCCAGTCGCGGCGGCGGTCACCATCTCGCTCGTCCGAGGATTTCTGCTCAATTTCGGAGTGTACTACGCCGTGAAGGAGGCCATCGGAGCGCCCTTCTCCTGGAACCCGAAGGTGAGCTAGTCTTTTCCCGTGGAAAACCGCACACCCACACATAGCTGTACTTGGTCTTAACTCTTCGCCTCGCTTTACTCCTTTACCTTCTCAGGTCTCGTTCATCGCGAGGTTCATGACAGTCTTCGCGAGCGTGATTGCCATCACCAAGGACCTCCCGGACGTAGAAGGAGACAAACAGGCTAACATCAAGACCTTCGCCATCAAGGTCGGGGTCGACAAGATCGCCAAGGGAGGCGTCACAGTCCTGGCGCTCAACTACGTCGCGGCCATCGCGCAGGGCCTTCTTAGCCCGGCGGGGGCGTACAACAGAATCGCCATGGTAGTGGGACACTCGTGCCTGCTCTCGTGGCTCGCTCGCAACTGGTTCAGGACAGACACAGAAGACATACGGAGCGTCAAGGGGTTCTACAAGTCCATCTGGGACTTGTTCTACGCAGAATATGCCTTGTACACACTGATTTAATTTTAATGGGATTGACTGGACGTGGACGGCCGGGGATTGTTGGGGACGGACGGTCGGGGATGAGGGCTGGCTGTTATACTGTTGCTGCGATGACTAAAAAAATACTCTTCCGAATATTGAAACGAAAGATAATAAAAATAACGTTTTCAAAAACAAAACATGCAGCAGAGCATCTACTCTCTCTCTCACTCACTCACTCCCTTCTTCGCAACTTTCTCTTCTTTCACCCTACTCCTTCATCCGGATCGCAGTCTTCGTCAGATGATATCGACATGTCCGAAGACGTGTCGAGGCTCGTCGTGCGGTTCCTAGCTTCTCCCTTCTCTCTCTAAGCCTTCATCTCTCTTTAGATCGTGGAGACGGCTTGGGAGTGGAGGCCGGAGACGAGGGAGGGATTTATCTTTGATAGCTCGAGGAGAGTCACGGGGTTTGTCTCGCCCATCTCGGACTGCATTTGTTGTAGCATTCGCTCCATTTCGGAGCGGACGTTTTCGTCGAGTTTCGCTGATCTGCTTCAGCGCAGCAGACGGGGGCGGCGGAGGGGAACTTTCAACGTTGGTCCCCAAGTCGGCGTCTGTGTCGCTGTATCCTGTCGGACTATTCGCTTGCGGTAGTAGTACCGAAGGAAGTGGAGCAGTGACAGCTGGAGTTGGGCCGGAAGTAGTAGGGGTCTGAGTGGTTTGTGAGGTGGGGGCGGAGGTGGTTTGTAGCATATTAGGCGCGAGGCAATTGTAGCACTCCGTAAGACTAAGAACGTCAGTTCCGATGTTATTATACTGGCACGACGTGCACTTCCACGTTTTACCGGAAGAATTGCCGTTGCCACTGATCTCGGACCCAGGGACGATGTGGCAATTTAGCTTCGGAGTACTACAAATGAAACAGTCGCGTCTACTCGGAAAATTATTGCTGTTACAAGAGGGACATGTCCAGTCGCCTCTCTTAATGACGAGTCCAGGATTGGGACTAGAGCACGAAAAACAGTTAACGCGATGGCGGAAGTTGTAGAGCGACTCTTTACAAGCTGGACATGTCCACTCTGGGGCCCAGTCGGGTTTACTGTTCCATGATACTTCGTGAGTCGGAGCAGCTTGTTGCGGCTGCGACGGAATGTGAATGGATTTTGTATACGGAGGAGGAGAAGGTGCAGAGTGTCCAGGTACGTACACGCCTCTGCCGTCATCGTCGGCGTTATCATCGACGTCGTCGTTGCTGCTACTATCGCGGCGACTGTGCCGTTGTTGTTCACGAAGAATTGCACGCTCTAACTGTAATTCTTGTCTAATATTCTCGGTTGCAATTGTTGCCTCGGCCAGGCGCAAGATCAAAGAATTAAAACTAGTGCTACTCGCCTGCGTTGAGTTAGACACTTGACACTCATGTTCTTGCACAGCTACTCTCACCTTCTGCGCCAGCAAGAGCCCTTTGAGTTCTGCGATCTCCTTCTTGGACTCTGCGATCTCCCTCTTTCTCTTGCCTGCGCTTTGGCTCTGGCTCTTCAGAACTTGCTTTAAAGCGCCGATCGTCTCCTTCATCGCTTGAATCTCTTCGCTTTGTGCTTCGAATCGCAAATTCATCGACGCTTCCAAAACGTCGTCACTCGAGGCGGCATGATTAGATTGATTAGATGCTGCGACGGCCTCATCGAGCCACTCTTCTTTTAATTCGACCTTGATACGGACGGCTTCATCACTGCCGTGCAAAATTTCCTCAGACATCCTATTAAATCTTGAGGACTTGTGCTGTGTGCTGTGCTGAGCAAAAATTTTGGAGCATAGAGGACAGCCTGCACTCACTTCTAATCGCGCTAACTGAACCTACCAACACGCAAATTCAAAAGCCACAACACTGAAATCGTCGATAATCGAATACCATCCACATCTGGTTACGCTACATACCTAAATTTGTAGAATGAAAAAATCCGCCAACAAAGCCCGAGAGGCAGATTCGTTGCTCCCAATCACAGCCTCACCGCGCGAAACCGATGCACTGCTTCCTATAACAACGGGGAGAAGCGAACAAACCACATCGACTACGACGGTAAAGGGCGGCTGGGTCCCTCGAAAGCCGCTGGCCACAGCTTCATTCCTCACTTTCTGCCTGTGCTTGGCTCTCTACCTCGCCTTCCCAACCTTTTCCGTCATAGATAAACCATACAAACACAGTCAGTTTTTGGGCTTCGGAATCAACACAGGCGGCTCCCCGGACCTCACGCAGTGCCCGTCCGGGACGTTGGGCATCTTGGGTTTGGGCGAGGAGGCGTCCAAGACATGCTACTTGGGATGGCGTGACATGAAAATGGACGTGTCCAGGAGGTTGAAGATTATGGAGGTGAGAAATTGGTACTACGACGACTCGCTGCTACTTAAATTCTAACTCGTCGCAGGACGCAATCGAGACCGCCTACAACGCCGCCGACGACTCATCCTCAACGCTCAAGATATTCGTCGCTCCGGAGTTCTACTGGAGGGGCCCCGAGGGTGCCTACGACGCAATGGGCCTGTTGCAGGCTGGCGGGGAGTTCAATGCCATCAGCGAGATCTGCCAAAAGCTGACGGCGATTGTATCGGCCGACAAATTTAAGGTGAGAGGTAGCGAGGACTGAGCCAAAACTACGAGGAGCGAACGTCGCATTATCTAATCTAACCGTAATGCTCGCTGCTCCTCGTCACGCTTGACGCAGGACTGGGTGTTTGTCTTTGGGACGATAATAGCGGCGACGCCGAAGTCGTTCGAGAACAGCACGATGACGCCGGAGGAAGTGGAGAAGGAGGGGGAGTGGCTGTTCTTCAACTTCGCTCCGATAATGAGCGGGGGCGCAAATCCCGCGAAGATGCTGGCCCCGAAGGAGTACGTTTCCTACATCGACTTCTTGAGGCCGGTCGAAGAGGGCGCGAACGAAAAGCTGCCCTGGGCGTTTGACGTGACTGACGAGGACATGGCCGGGAAGCACCACTACGACTTCGACATATGGGAGAAGTACTCTGGGTACCTTGAGGACCGCCTCGGCTGGAGTCTGGTGCGGCGGAACTTCTTTGAGCTCAAGGGAGTGCGCTTCAGCCTGGAGATCTGCCTCGACCATGCTGCCGGCGAAGCGAAGAACAACTTCATCAAGAAGGGTGGAGGAGGTGAGAACGAGCAAGAAGCGATTTTTGGCCATCGTCACCGCAGCATTATTCTAACTCGTCGCACGTCGCAGTGATTGACGAGATCAAGCCCGCGCAAATCAGTCTCATCAGCTCGGCGGGGATGACCATCATGGACGCGAACCTCATCTTGACGGACAAGGGCGTCGTCTACCATCAGGACGGACTCTACAATAGAACGAGCGCGGCCAAGGTGCGGAGCTTCAAGCCGATGCAGACGCTCAACGAGAAGAAGCACGACATGCTTCTGGACGCGACCAACTCGCTCTTCAACATCCGACCCGTCCTTGTCGAGCAAGAGGCGTTTTTATGGGACGGTGACAAGAAGATAGCAAAGGGCGAGCTGTTTTCAACCTTCACGTACAAGGAGACAGTCCTCCCTAAGGTCAACGTCTTTACGAAGGTCAAGATCGCAAAGTTGTGAGGAGTTCATAAATGTTACTGTCAGCTGCGCACCAACAGGTTTGTGTGTCTGTGTTGGTTTTCGAGGCGCTGATCATTTAGTACAATAAGAAAATTCTACTCTGCTTATTTCACAAATGATAACTCTTTGGCTTATTCTGCTTCAACCAACTTACAACCCAATTTCAAACCCAACCTTGACACACCACTAATACACAAACTTACACGCACGAATTGAACCCAAATTTACAACCAAACTACACAAGAACTCACATACCAACTCATACCGACGTCACTTGACTGCCTACTGAGCTTTCTTAACGAATAAGTCACTATCAATGGGGCCCCAAACGTTGCTTCTTTCCTCATCAATCAATTCAATTCTGTAAGGATTACCTTCATCCCATAATTTGATGATTCTACCTCTTGTCCATCCTTCTTCTACTTGCTCTTGGTCCAGCTGCACATGCAAAGGCTGTTTTGGGGGGTCTTCGTGTTGATCATGGTATTGATCGTCAGAGTGGCACTCATCGCGGCCAAGGAATGTGCGCTTTTGATTGTCGCGTCCCGTTCTAGCCAGAACCTCTTCTCCAAGCCTGAAGCGGAGTACTGGGGAACAAATACACGAAAGGAAGCAATCGGTCAATGCTAGTTTTCCCCCTTTTAGGTTCCTTCCAACAAAAACGAAGCTGCTTTTTCTCTCCTCGCCGTGAGGCCATCTCTCGCTATAGTTGCCATTAAAGATAAAACCAACGCCTTGGAAGACGAATTTGAAGTCCATGCCGGCAATGTTCAAGACGCCCTTGTATCGGAACAAGTCAAAACCAAGATTCTCAATTAAGTCGTGAACGAAATTCTTCAACATGTTCATGTTCAGGCAACCGGGGAATGAGAGGGACACAGAGTCTATGCTTGGGTCGTGTGTTGTTTTAATCTCCCTGTGAAAAAATCCGGGACTGCGCGTTGTAATATTTTTGAGCGTGAATGCCTTGGTGTTGACGAGGGCGAGGGGTTCTACCTGAGATTGACAGCAACGAATCGTCTTCGCGGTGAGGTTAATGCGAAGTATACGTGCTTCTATGTCAGAAATGGCCTTGTGGTCGACTAAGTCTGTTTTATTGACGAGAATCTTGTCAGCAAAAGCAATCTGTTGGACTACCTCGTTAACAACGCCCTCGGGTTTCTGCTCATCCAAACGAGGAATTATGTTTTTTGAATCAATGACAGTAATAATGCTGTCTAGAAAAAACCTGGTATTGATCTCTTCTTCCGTGAAAAAAGTCTGGGCGACGGCAGCTGGATCGGACATCCCATTTGTCTCGATTATAATAGCATCGAAATTCTGTGTGCATTGCGGAATTGCGGAGAGGTAGCGAGGAGCGGCGCGAGGAGCAATTAGATTAGAGCTCTTACTTTCTCACTTCTCCTTCTTCTCGTCCTCCTTCTCTTTTACACGTGCTCTCTCCAACATTTAACTTGTCACTTCATTTTGGTAGCCTTTGACACGAACATACATAGGCATGTGCGTCCAAGTGTTGAAATGTTGTCACCGCTGTTTGCTTACCTTGATTTTTCTGTACAGTCTCTTCAAGGCTTTAATTAGACCCCCACGGATGGAGCAACGAAAACAGCAATTGGTCACTTCAATGAGCTCATCGATGACTTTATTGGTCAACAATTTGTTGTCGATACTAACATCAAACTCATTCTGAATTACTGCGAACCGAACTCCATGGTTAGGATCATCAAGGATATGGTTTAGTAAAGTTGTTTTGCCTGAGCCTAGGAAACCTGTGACGATAGTTACAGGAACACGGCGGTCTTCGCCCTGTATAAAGGCATATCGGTGAGAGCGGGGCATGGCAGGAAAAAAACTTAGATATCACAATATTTATACATTTTGCCGCAAAGAATTTTTTTTGCGATAACGTTATTTGAAGACGCCACACAAATTACAATCTTAGCGTTTAGGAAGGAGAAAATAATTCCACCTAATTGTGCAGGAGAAAAGGGCATCAAAATAGCATCAAAATAGAGCATCAAAATAAAATTCCCTTCCTAGCGCACACACTCATCTTCTTTTCTGGAAATCGGCACTTTTAAATGGATTTTTAAGGCCTACCTTTTGTTCTGCAGCGACTGTTACACTCATATACTGTTTTTCCCTTTTTTCTCTTCAGGTTTCTGGAAAGCTTTTCCCCCTTCAATCGGCTTTGAAATCGACTTCAAGTTACGCGCCTCGAGCTCAACCTCGGCCCCAACCCTGCAGCCCTGTAAGATCAAAACCTACCTGTTGCCTCTGCAGCAGCACACCGCAACGAATCATAGTTTATTAGGGCATGAAGCAATATGGATCATCGGGGCCCTCATTTCGTTCCCTCCTTGTCTTATTTATCCTCATGTCCTCGTTTTCAATACGTCCGGCGACAACATCCTCGCCAGAAGTACCATCCCACAGCTTCACCACACGGTCTCCCACGGTGCATAAGTATAAAAGGTGAGCAGCTCCAGTGCACAAGCCGACCTTCCTTCACCCTTCCCTCCTCACCCCAAATCACTCAGTCACATTTCCTGGATCAACGGCATCGCGCACACCCCCTCCGACGCCATGGCAACGGCGCAAACGATGGCGACTTACTTCAACCGACCAGTGAATTACATTCACAACCCTACAGCCATGAGCAAACCTTCCGATGCGATAGGCTACGTGAAGGACCTCACACAGGCAACTACGCAACTGTTCGGAAGGATAACGGCCGAGGTGAACGACTTGGTGGAGCATCTTAGAAGCCTCTGCTCTCAAACCGGCGACCAGGGAAAGGTCCTGCACCTGTGCCACAGCCAGGGAGTGCTCATTACCTATCTCGCCGCCCAGAAGCTGGACCCCTCGGAGCAGAGGAAGATCGAAATCATAGGTGAGAAGATAGATGTCTATGGAGCTGTTACCGTGCGCGCACTAACTAACTTTGATTAACTTCTAATAATATATATATATATATATATATATATATTCTCGGACAGCCTTCGGCGGTGCCGCAGCAATCACAACAACCGAATTCCCAAACTTCGCCCGCTGCGTAAACTACTACAGCCTGAATGACCCGCTGCTCCAGATCGTCCCCCCCGCCTCCCGTGCTCTCTCAACTGGCCTCCTCTCCTTCTCTGCCGCGACCGGTGAGCCGGAATTCGTCTTCCTGACGCCCAGAGGCAACGACCCCATAGTCGACCACGGTCTCTTGGGGCCGACGTACAAGGATTTAGGTGAGGAGGAATGAATGACTTCATGATAATGATAATGTGAATGCGTTAATTCCGTTTGCTCGAGTCACTCCTTGGCTCACTTCGCTCGCCGCCACCCCCACTCCCAACAACTCGGTTCATCTACAGTCTGCTTGGAAGGTCGCCGGTATATTGATAAATACGAGACGGTGACGTATAAGGCTTACGACCTGGCGACGTCCGCGCAGGCCAGAATGGACCACCTGTGCAGGCTGATAATAGAATCGACGATAATTAAACTCATTTTGCTGCTGAGAGCGCTGGTCGTTAAGGCGAGGGAAATTCTAAGCCGGACGGCCCTGAGAATTGGAAACCTCCACGATAGCAAAAGAACGGCGACGATACAGGAAGCGATAGGATAATAAAATACAACACTAATTACATGAACCATGACTCATTTTGAAATTTGAAAAAAGCGCAGCTCGTTTCAATTTATGACCTCTTCCCTGCCCTGTTCAAAACTCCCATCAAGAGCGCGCTTTTGTTCCCCGCTGCGGCTAGGTCCATGTCCGCGAACTCCTGGAGGGCTTTGGCGGCGTTGTTGGGAGGGATTTGGGACATGAGGTGGAGGATTGGAGGAGGGAGCGTCTTGGGGTCGAGACCGGTTTTCTTCTCGAGGGCGTTGAGGGCGTACTGGACAACGAGGGGAAGTGCTTCGATAGTTGGGGTGTTGAAATGTTGAGGGGGGTTAGTGCGTTGGGCGAGGGGCGTTTTGTTCAGAAAAGCCAGCGCAGCGCTGGCATTGGCCGCAATTGTGGTCAAATCTTCAGGTTCACCGAGTTTGCCTTGGGTGGGCCTCGGCCCCAGCTGGTTCACGGGCCGGTTCAGGGAAGGAGGGAAGGAAGGAGGCGGCAAATTGTGAGGCGGCTGATGCGGCGCGTGGGAGTACTGCATTGGTTGCATCTGAGGCATCTGAGGCATCTGCGGCTGCCCCAAAGTCTGAACTGGCGGGGCAGCTGCTGGCTGAGACCTAGAACCGAGGACGGGCGAGCTCTGGGTGTTCCCCAACCTCGCCATTTGCTCTTCCCACGTGGCCTTCGTTGGGGAAGGGGTCTGGTGCGTGGGAGGCACATGAACAGGCTGATTTTGACCGGCGAGGTAAGGGTTAGGGCGATTGTGGCGGAGAGGCCCGACGGGGGCGCCAGTCAGCTGCGACGAGTGAAGCCGAAGAGCGAAGCGAGGAGTTAGAATAAAGGAGCAGTGATTGTGTGTCCTCATGAGAAACGGAATCGATGCATTTAAAATCTAGTTGCTACACTCCTCACAGCTTCTCACCTCTCCTGTCTGGGGATTGATGACGTGATCCCTGCCTCCGTTCTTGTAGTTGTTCACGATTCCCATGAGGTAGCCGCCGATGTTTCTGATCGTCGCCTTCTTCTCAGGCGACACCTGCTGGAGCTCTACGATGGCGCAGCAGGCCTGGTTCTCCGTCAGCTCCTTAAGGCGCTCGAAGACCCTCTGGTCGAACTCGCGGCGGGCGCAGAAGCCGCTGGCAAACAGATCGTCGAGGTGGCGGCAGGTTTTATCGGAAAGGCCGTTCTGCATCGTGCGGAGGTGGTAGGGGAGCAGGTTGGGATTGATGGATTGGTCGCGCTGGTCGACTTTGTCGCGCAGCGCCTTGGGGCCGCCGCGGCCGTCACGAATGAAGCGTTTTATAATTCCTAATCGTGGAGATGGGAGTGGGGGTGGGGGTGAGATGCGATTGATAATCAAAGGGATGGGCAGGGGAGGGGGGGGGAGGGGAGGGGGGCGCTCACCAATAAGATATCCCTGGTAGCTCTTGATGCTGACCCTCGCGTCAATGTCCGCCTGAAAGTCCCGCAGCGCTTCGTTCTGAAGTTCCAGGGGGAGCTTGTTCAAGTAATCAGCGATGGAGTTATTGATGATGCTCAGGTCGGCGCGGATGAAAGGGGGGAACTGGAGGCCAGGGTTGAGACGATTTTTCGCTTGCGCATCGTTGAATTTGTGGGATAGGTGGGCATTTGGGCCAGGGGCTTGCTGCCCTGGGCCGTAACGAGATTGCTCCATCTGCTGCCGCCGAAAATTTCTAGGAATTTGTCCACCCGTTTGTTTTGGGTGCAGGCCGGAGGCCAAGAAATTTGCTCTAACCTGCTCAATTGGGAGAGGGGGGGGAGGAGGAGGAGGAGGAGGGGGAGGGGCACGATTGGAGTTATTGGGATGGCTATTGTTGTTATTGTTGTTGAAATTATTGGGTGAGCGGTGTTGGGGGGCATTGTGAGGGGCGTTGGATGCGGGGGGCGGAGGCGGCGGGGGAGGCGGCGGGGGAGGGGGAGGGGGAGGAGGAGGACGTGCAGAATTATTGTTATTTGTTGTAAATGCATTTTTGTCGCTGTTGCTGTTGGACGTTCCGCCCCAACGGGACCTCTTAGCCTCGTTGGGGTTCTCGACTCGGTCCCCGGCACTATCGCTAAGCCTCTTCTTCTGCTGCTGCTTCTTCGATTCCTCATCTTGGGCCTCCTTGGCATCGAACATCACCAGGGCACCTACGAGTTCAGCCTTCTTGCTTTTACTAGAGAAACCAAGACCACGAGAACCGCACAGAGCCTTCAGATCAGCTACCTTGAATTTTGTATAGTCCATCATGGGGCTAGAAACAGCGCTAGCCGTAGGTTATTGAAGAGAAGACAGGAAAGGAAGGGAAACGGAGCGGGACGTAAAAAAGGAAACGTATAAAGTGCTTAAATAGACCCTAAATAGTTGTCCGATTTATGAATTAAATCAAATGAAGGTATAGACAGCTTTAAAGGAAACGGTTAGCTACAAAGACGGCGTGCAATCGAAGCAGTAATTGCAATGAGTACTAAATGAGCATAAGTGGCTTGATCTCTGGAACTATGAAACTTTTATCTCAAAGATTTGCTGCATAGAGTGATACGGACATTTTAGACTTCGTGAGAGAGTAACCATTTATAGATTGCACCTGTGAGATCATTACCTTAGGTTCTCGGGCGTGGTGTGTTTAGATTACGACCAAAAGGCCATTTTGGATCCTCGTCTCGATTCCAGTTGGAGTTGTTAGTCGCACGAAACAGTGACCATGGGGCGTTTGACGGAGTCGCGTTATTACGGTGAGCGAAGACACTACACACATGTATTGTGGCGGTACTTCCGCTCTTCTCTAACACCAACCTTCCACCTCCTCCATCCAACTTCCTCCCCTCCTCTCCTCCTCCTTCCAGCCGCTGCAGTCTATGCAGGCTCAACAATCTTCTTATTCGCGGATCAGAACCTTTTGTCTCCCAATCTGTCCATAGTTGCCGAAGGTGAGGGGAGGAGGGCACGGCAAGGAGCGAACGACGGCGAACGCTCATCTGACCCAATCTTAACGCTTCGCCCGCCCGCAGAGTTCGGCTTCGACGACGAGGAGCGCGACAGGAAGCTCGGAGGGTACGTCGCTCTCGCGTTCTTCACCCTCGGCTGCCCCATATCTTTCCTGGTGGGGTATTTGGCAGACCGCCACCGCCGTATTCCCCTCTTCGCTTTAATAATTGTCCTGGGTGAAGGAGCTTGTTTTTTTACGTACTTCACCACGACCTACACAGGCCTTCTGGTTACTAGGGCGCTGACGGGGATAAGCGTTGGGGGAGCTCTGCCGTTGATATTTTCGTTGTTGAGCGACATGTTCGGAAGCGAGGTAAGTTGAGTACAGACAGTAGTACATTTGGTGCCACGACCAATCAATTTTGCCCCTCCTTCCCTTCCTCTTACATTTGACGCGCAGCATCGACAACTGGTGTCTGCTCTTGTCGGAGGCGGCATGGGCTTCGGTATAGCCTTTGGCCAGATGCTCGCTGGTTTTGTCGGACCCGCTTACGGCTGGAGGCTGCCTTTTGTCATTGTATCCATCCCGGCCTTCATTTGCGCCTTGCTGATGCTGACTACGTTGACAGAGCCTGCTAGGGGCGGGCAAGAGGCCGCCGTGAAGGAGATGGGAGGCGATGGTGGGGGAGGAGGGGAACAGAGCAGGTGAGTAATTTTTGGCGAGCCGCTTGCGGCGAGGCCCAAGTGTCAGCGAGTAGCAAGTACCAGACGACAGTGATTACCCGAGGGACAACCCGAAGCGATTGAGAAGCCCGACATAATATTACATTATACCTTGAACCCCCCACGTGATATTAGCAGCAAGGATGTGAGTTCTACTGAAGGCTCTGACACCACTTTTTGCTCGTCTTTGTTTTGGTGGAACGAAACAGCAGCAGTAGCGGAAACGGCGAATGGGTCGAACGAGAGAACGGCCAAGTTCCGTCCGCCAGGAAGACTACAGTTGTCGACGTTTACAAGCCGAGCGAGGACGGTTGGGAGACGTTCAAGTCGCTTCTGAGGAACAAGACCGCGATGCTGCTCTTCCTTCAGGGCCTCCCTGGCTGCCTTCCTTGGGGTCTAGTGTACGTATTTTTGAACGATTACTTGAGCAACGACAGGGGTCTAAGGTGAGTGCGGTTGTGGGTGGGCGGAAGTAGAGAACGAGGGTCTAATTCATTTATCTATTTCCTCTCCTCGTCACAGCATTGAATCGGCAACGTTAGTGATAACACTGTTTGGCGTTGGTTGCTTCGGCGGGTTAGTTGTTGGAGGAGCCTACGGGCAGTACTTGCAAGGGAAGAGGTGAGAGAAAAAGGCTAAGAGGCTGTGAGGAGCGAAGCGACTAGCTGCCATGAGTGTCACTTGTTTTTGGAGCTGCTTGGAGCTGCTCGGATCTTGTCTGCGCGCCACATTTCTAGTTTATTAACGTCAATCTTCATGCAACCATCTATGCTTGTCGCAGCTCGAAAAAGCCGGTAGTGCTAATGGCCGTGACTGAGATCATCGGTTGCTTCCCTCTATTCTACCTGTTGAACAATGTCGGCGAAGGCAGCAGGTGAGCTCGAGCGAGGATTGGAGCGTCAGCTAGAGCTAGTGATGTGAAGAGCACTCAGAGCCCCTAACCCTTCTCCCGATTCGCTCTACTCATCGCAGCTATGGCGTTGCTTGTTTCTTCAGCATGCTCAGTGGCTTCATGGCCAGCATCACTGGACCAAATGTCAGGGCGGTTCTACAGAACGTGACGTTACCCGAACAGAGGGGAGCAGGTGAGGAGCTACAAGGGGGAAAGGGGTCAAGTGTAGGTTTGGCGGAATGACAATGTGTATTTTATTAATCTCGAATTCGTGTTGTTTTCTGTCGCAGCATTCGCCCTACTCAACACAACTGATGATATTGGGAAAGGGGCCGGGCCGTTTGTCATCGCTCTGATGGTTACAGCGTTCAAAGATAGGCAGATCGCCTTCAACGTAGTCATCTTGGGATGGCTCTTAGGAGGCATCGTAAACGGAATGATTTACTTCACCGTAGAAAAAGATGAGGCCGACTGCCAGGAAATAGTTAGAAAGACTTTCGCCCAGAGCATCCAGATGGCCGAGCTGGACGAGAGAAAGAGCGAGCAGCTGAGCCTAATTGGAGTTAGAAAGGGTAGTGGAAAGGTCAGTGACAACGTCGTTGTTTAGTTAATTGAAACAATTTTGGCGTCGTCAGTTTGTGTGGCTTTGTATTAAAATCTAAATTAGAGGAATTAGTAGACATATAAAGTAGAGCTAATAGAATAGAGTGAGAGTGGTATGGAGATGGATAGAAGAAGGGCAAGGGCAAGGGCAAAAAAAGCGGAGAGGAGGGAGGAAAAGGGAGGGAGTAGTAGAAAAGATATGCATTTTACTTAGAATCTGTTATGGTTATGGTTATGGTTATGGTTATGGTTATGGTTATGGTTATGGTTATGGTTATGGTTATGGTT
>BRXY01000401.1:20529-78159 GCA_030267945.1 Triparma strigata | reverse complement strand
TGAAACGAGCTGAACGGTGCATCCATAACCATAACCATAACCATAACCATAACCATAACCCTAACATTCTCCGCCGTCGACTTCGTGCTGGAGACTGCCACCTTCGCCGTTATGCTCGTGGTGTTCGCGCTGCACGCTAACATTTTCGTCGCAGCGGTTGGTGTCGAGTACGTGCGCAGGAAGGACCTGTTCCTGCCCATCTTCGGCATGGGAGTGGTTGTGACGGCTGTGTCATTCGCTCTCTTCGTAAAACACTATGGTGTGGACCCCGAGCTCAAATGGGAAAAGTTCCAGGGGAACGTCACAGCATTATAATTTTCTCCCTCAGAAAAAAAAAAGTTCTTCTCATTTCATTTTCAATCATAAATATACTTAATATCATCGCAGGCTTCCAACGAGAAGTTCCTGCTTCCCATAGCCATCCATACCTGGCATCTCCAACAGCCTCACAGCCCCATACCCCCTCTCTCTTGCGAACATCAACCGATCCACCTCAACGATCCCTTTTGCCCGTCGCCCTCTTCTAAACCAATCTGAATCTGCGTCGCCTGCCCCATCAGCCGCGTCGGCCGCCTTTGCGAGCAAAGTGTAGTCTTCAATGTTAATTTTATCGCTCAGCCATCTGCTCCTCGGATAACTCAAGCTTGCTGGCTTACCAGCCCTGTCTTTGTTCCCTCCTGAGACTTCACCTGATTCTTGCACGGACCGTTCAAAGTTAACCTTCCCAATACAACACGGCGAGATGGCGAAACTAATACCCTCCTTAACAGCTGCCTCCATCGCCAAATCGCTGGCGGCGCCGCAGGCGTGCAAACTCACAACCATCCCAACCCCTGCGAGGTTGACATCAAGGATATCACTACACTCAACCGTAATCTTCTCCTCGAGACCTGCCTCCTGGGCTCGCGCCAGAAGGCGCGCCAGCGAGTCGGCATAAATGTCCACCGCCAACATTTCCGCACAGCCCGTCGCCCACGCCAACGGTATGGCCAGGTTCCCTGTCCCGCTCCCCAGATCCGCCACCTTGAGCTCCGAAAGGAGGGTCGACGGAAATAGCTGCCGAATCGCTGTTCTAAAAGCCTCGATAGAGGCCCTCTTCCTCGTCGCCCTCTTGCTACCCAACTTCAGGCCGCCTCCAGTCGAAGCGGGGTCGACTCCGGGAGGTGCGCAGCCAAAATCTATACCCTCGACGCTCATGCTTTCAATCTCTATCGGAGCCTCACCAATCGCATCAAGAAGGTCGTCGATGCTGCTGGCCCTTCTAGCTCGCTGCCGAGCGTACCGCCCGGCTCGTTCCTGACGTAACAAGACTCTCTCAGGGGACACTTCCTTTTTTGTAGGCTCTTCCACCTTCTCCATGACCTCGCTGATCCTCCACTGGTTTATAGAAGAAGTTGCGGTGGAAGTCAAGGCCCTCGCTGCCGCTCTCTCATCAGAAAACACCACAATCGCAGACCCGGAGTGAAGCTTTCCCTCGTCCCTTTTGTTCCGCCGAGGCGGCTTCACCTCCACTTTTATTGAATCGTCTGCGAACACTTTCCTTATCTGCGACTCCACCTCCCCCGTTGAGAGAAACCAATCGATGTTGGAAACTCGGACCTTCGTCGGAGCTACCGAGATCAGAGACTGCACCGCAGCCAACCCCAGCAGGTGTATGAATGCTGCGATCTTCATAGCCTTTCCACTCTTCTTCTTCCCATAAATTCTTCTCATCTGCCTGGTAAATTACTAAAAGGCAAAATGCGATTCTTCGTTCCCCTCTTCCTGCTCGCCTCACAGGCAGCGGCCTTCCTCAGTGCTCCGCAGTCCTTCGTTCGCCATGCAGCATTGCCGTCAACGACAATGGTAAGATTTGAAAGATTATGAGGCCCACATCATTGCCGACACGGGCCGACTGGACTTGCCGACAGGGCAACTAAATTCGTAAAAAACGCACCGCACAACTTATTCGTCACTTTACCAATAATCCTTAATACTAGTAGCAACGGTAACTTCACACAAAAGTAATATTCGTCCGCTTAAAGTCTCTCTATTCTACAACCCTCAACCGCCTCCGCACAGTTCCATACCTCCTCACTAACCCTATCCCTCTCCACAACCCCCTACCCTCTCTGCAACCTCTTAACAACCCCCAGTCCCCCACCTCCACCGCCGCCGGCGGCGTCGTTGTCGACAAGATCCGCAACATCGCCATAATCGCTCACGTCGACCACGGCAAAACCACCCTCGTCGATGCAATGCTCCAGCAGACCTCCGTCTTCCGTGATCAGGCGCAGATTGACGAGGCTGGGGTCCGCGTTATGGACTCGAACGATCAGGAGAGGGAGCGTGGTATCACGATTTTGGCGAAGAACTGCGCTGTCATGAGGGACGGTGTTAAGATCAACATTATCGACACCCCCGGTCACGCTGATTTCGGTGGGGAGGTGGAAAGAGGTACGTGAGAGCAAATGAAACTGTTGTATTTTCTGCCGTCGCTCACACCACGCACAGTGCTGAACATGGCCGACGGCGTCCTGCTGGTTGTTGACAGCGTGGAGGGTCCCAAGCCCCAGACGCGCTTCGTCCTCGACAAGGCCCTCAAGCGCGGCATGCAGTGCATGGTCGTCGTGAACAAGATCGACCGCCCCTCCGCCCGCCCCGACTACGTCGTCGACAAGACCTTCGACCTCTTCTGCGACCTCGACGCCACCGACGAGCAGACTGATTTCAAGACCATCTACGCCTCAGCCATCAACGGAATCGCAGGAGACACCCCCGACGGGCTCGCTGACGACATGGGACCTCTCTTCGACGCCATCATCAAGAACATCAACCCCCCCGTCGTTGAGTCGCAGGAACCGGCGAAGCTCCAGGCTCTTGTGGCCAACATTGACTACGACTCCTTCAAGGGCAAGCTCGGCGTTGCGAGGGTGACCGCTGGAGGTGAGAATGGGAATCAAGACGGCTTCGATCGATAGCTCTCTTTGCTCGGTCCTCTGCCACATCACCGCTACGCTACTTTATTCTAACTCGTCGCTTCGCTCCTCGCTCGCTCACTCCTCGGCAGCCGTTAAGGCTGGGCAGGCCGTCGCCCTTGTGCAGCCCGGGGAGACCCCCAAGAAGGGCAAGATTGGCGAGCTGTTTATTTTCGACAACTTGGGAAAGAAGCAAGTCGAGGAGGCCAAGGCCGGTGAAGTTATCATGTTTTCCGGAATGCCGGACGTGATGATCGGCGACACTCTGGTGACCAACGTTGCGGGCGAGGACCCCGCTGACCCCATGACCCCCATCGCCATTGAGCAGCCCACCGTGAGGATGACCTTCGGCGTCAACAAGTCCCCGCTGGCTGGACGCGAGGGAAAGTTCCTCACTTCGCGCATGATCCGTGACCGCCTCTTCAAGGAGCTCGACAAGAACGTCGCGCTCAAGGTTGCGGAGACCGACAGTGCCGACCGCTACGAGGTGTCTGGAAGGGGTCAGCTCCACTTGACCGTCCTTGTCGAGACCATGAGGAGGGAGGGTTTCGAGCTCGAGATTGGCCCCCCCAGCGTCATTGTCAAGGAAATCGATGGGAAGAAACACGAACCCGTTGAGAAGGTCGAGGTCCGAGTCCCCGAGGAGGTGAGGCATTTACCCAACAATACAATGTATTGTATTATGTACTAACCCCCCCCCCCCCCCTCCCCCTCCCCCCTCCCCAGTACTCCGGGGCTGTCATAGACATGTTCAACAACCGCAAGGGCGAGCTCCTCAACATGGGCCTCGACGAGGGCGATGGCGGATTCTCCATCATCGAGTATAGGTGAGCTACAGCGAGGAACGAAGCAACGAGCTGGAAATGCGTCTCGCTATCGTCGGTATTGTATTCTAACTCGTCGCTTCGCTCCTCGGCTTCGCTCCTCGACTCGTTAGAATTCCCACCAGAGGAATGATCGGGATCCGCTCCGCGCTTCTCACGGCCACCCGCGGAACTGCGATCATCGACTCCCTCTTTGACTCCTACCAGCCCGTCGCTGGCGAAATCGGAGGAAGCGAAAAGGGCAGCCTCTTGGCATTCTCGGACGGCAGCGCCAACACCTTCGGCATCCAGGGCGCCCAGGACAGGGGCAACATGTTCGTCTCTCCCAACGACGAGGTTTACAAGGGCATGATCGTGGGTGTTCACCAGAGGCCCGGAGACCTCGAGGTCAACATTTGCAAGACCAAGGCCCTCACGAACATGCGCTCCGCCGGAAAGGACAACTACGTCGGCATAGTTCCGCCCCTGGAGCTCACTCTCGATGGAGCAGTGGAGTATTTGAGCAGCGATGAAATTCTCGAAGTCACTCCTACCAAGATGCGCATGGCGAAGAATCCGGACAAGTGGCCGGCGAAGAAGGGAAAGAAATAAGAAATGAGTTTTTGGTGGTTACTCTGTTGTATATTGTTTGATGATAAATAGTCGATCATAACTTTTTGCAAAAAGAAACCTTTGAAACTAGTTTTTTTTCTTGTTCGTGTTTCGTCCCTCCCTTCCTCCTTCCTCCTCCCTCACACCCTCACACCCTCCACCACTACGACGCCTTTCCTTTGCCCTTTCGCTGCCTCAAGTCCGCGCTCTTGGGAGAGCTCACCACCACGACGTCTCCGTCGTCCTTCGTCTTGGCGGCGTTGCTGTCGTCATCGTCAGAGTCTGAGTCTGAATCGACGTCGTCAACAACAACGCTCTTGCTCTTATTCTCTTCGTCCTCCAGGCCGTAGTTGACTTCCGTCTTCTCGATGGTCGACTCGTCCACCACGTTCACCACGATGTCCTTGACGAGGTCGCAATCCAAAAACTCCTGACTCTTGATGTCGAGAGTGAAGGTGTACTCGCCGGCAGCGGCAGGTGCCCTGAACTTGATGTTGACGGTCATCCTTTCCTTGTCGATCTGCTGGACGACGATGGGCCACGCCAGGACGAGCGATTTGCTCTTGCTTTCCTCGTGGTCCTCCAAGAGCTTCTTGACCGCCGCGCTCTTGCCGCCTGGACTTTGTTTACTCTGCTGCGAAACTGGACGAGCCAAGGAGCGAAACGACAACGTTAGAATAAAGCGGCTGCGACAAAATGACGCCCCTTCTCACCTTTCTTAAGCTTCTTGTCCTTGACGGAGACCAGCACCCACCACATCTCTCTGTACTTGGACAGTTGCTCCTGGGCGTTGAGGCCCTGCTTCTGGCAGAGCTCGATCTTCTTCTCAGTGAAAATCTTGGCGTGAGTCCTCTCCATGTCGATCTTTAACGTGCAGACGTCGTTGCAGGCGACTTCGTCCTCGTCCTCGGTCTCGATGGTTGCAGTGTGGAGCTTGATGGAGGGCAGGCCGCTGGGGCCTCCGTACTGGGCCATGATGGACTTCTTGAACCAGGCGATACTGCGGCGAGCGTGAAGATTTTGTTGTTGGGTTAGAAACTGCTCTCGCTCCATTCCATCACCACCACCACCACCACCACCGTATTCCCAGCTCACCTCGCCGGGTCCTTCGCGCCCTTGACTCCCATTTTGTACATGGCAACGGTCTCTACAATCGTCCTCGCCAAGACGATGTTCTTGGACGCCGTCGCGACCCTCAGGCAGGCCTCGAAGAGGAGACTGACCTTCATCCTAAACTTTAGTGACTCTTGGAAGTAGGCGCCGTCAATGAGTCCCTTGAGACGAGAGAAAATAGTCGCAAAGGAAGGTGTGATCATGACGTTAGAAAGAGGTTAGGCGATGTTGTTAGCAGCACGTCTAAAACAAATACACGCGCCTTCTCAATTTTGGCGTTCGTCCTCGCAGCCTCTCACCTTCTGGGCGGCCTGCTGGAGGACTGGGTGGGTATTCAGGCGCATGGAGTTAAGGCGCGCGATCATCATGATCATGTTCCTCCTTATAGGAGGGCTGGCCAGCAGGTCGATGGGCTTTCCGTCGGGTCCGTTGGGGAGGGCTAAGACGATAAGTAGCGAGGCGAAAGGCGAGGATCTTGTTAGACAACATTCATATGTATGATATTTCGAACATTTCTCACCTCCAACGTACGAGGCCGAGCCCTTCGTGAGGCACGGAATCTTGGGCGGCCACGCGCCCAGCTCCTCGAGGACGGTCCTGACCCACTCGATTCCGATCACTCCCTCATCTACTCCCTCGATTTTCTCCGTGCTCAGGCTTCCGACGTTCTTCCCCGCCATGGCCTGAACCATTTTCCTCTCCCTCTCCTCCTTAATCTTTCTCTGCTGGGCTGCCTCCCTAGTCTCGCCGTCGCCGGGACCTTCGTCGGCCCATCCTCCAGCGCTCATGTCGAGCCCTCCGTCTTCCTTCCTCTGTTTCTTTGCCTTCTCGATATCCTCGATGCGATTCTACGTGAGGCGCCGAACGTTAGAATCACGTCAACAATCCCAGCTGGGTGTTCGAACGTAACCATATTCGTTTCTCACCTTGGCGATCATGACGTTCTCAGGAGTTGTAGCGACCCACCACAAAATATCCATGCTAGTGCTGTTCTGGTTGATTCCCATTGCCAAATGTTGCATGTCCATCTGCGCGACACTCTTCTCCGATCGAAAAGCGAAGCGATCATTGATATTGTGTGTTAAAGTCCATAATGTTAAAAGGCCATCGTCCGTCTCACGTCTCAGACACTCCACACACGTTTCTCACCTGACTGTCAGCCTTGACCTTCGCCTCTACGTCAGCGGAATTGAAGTACCTCCAAGCGTAAGCGATAATCCCAACGAACATACCGATGTACATAAGAATTAAAATTCCGGCGGTTGCGCCTGTGGGGTTGAGGAGCCAGTCGGGGGCGGCGAACGATAGAGTGGCGGTTTGAGGGCCGTCGGGGTGGCCGTATTTTTCATAGTTTCGGATTGATTCTGGGTCGGAGAGGGCTTTGTAAGCTTTAGCGATCTGTTGGAAGGTCGCTGCGTCGCCTCCTTTGTCGGGGTGGTGTTTTAGGGAGAGTTTCTTGTAGGCTCTCTTTACGACGGTGACGTTGGCGCTCATCCCGACGTTCAGGATCTCGTGGGGGTTGAAGACCTTAGTTAAGGGAGGGAAAGTGGGGAGAAAGTGGGGAGAAAGTGGGGGGTTAGGTTTCGGAGTTAGGTTTCGGAGCAATCATACTGTGTGCACGCCTTGACATGTTCTTCTTCTTCAGTTTCGAGTTCGTCTCACCTCAAGGTTCCCCTGTTCAATCTGCCCCACACAGTACGCATACATTAAGACAACAGCTGCAACCACAAGCGCCTTCTTAGTGAGGCTAGACCAGCTCCTAGGCTCCTGCTGAATTCTTCCCTTCTCAGTCTTGAAGGTAATCTTGTAGTAGAGTGCGTAGAGAAGGTGGATTGATGAGATTATGGTAATCATGGCTAGGATAGCCGCAATGGGCATGAGAGCGAGCGCAGAAGCGTCGTCAGAAGCGTCATCTGGTGAGGATAGCGAGATATTGGGCGAGATATTGGTTGGGATTGTGTGAGATGAAGGCGCGTTAGTTGAGCATCTTTCAGTGATTCACTTTCAGTGATTATAAAGGGCATTATAAAGAGAGCTTACGACTACGATCGACGAGGGATTACTTCATCGATAAAGAATATCAATATTTCATCATAAAATCAACGACAATTAACCAATTTAAACGACATACACGACAAACACCAACAATAATACTACTTTCTACTACTCAAACGATTAATATCGATGTAAGCTTACTAGCGTCTGTCATCGTCAATTGTAGCACTGAATGATTGATATGCAGAGATTTGCCTAAAAAGGGAGTAGCTCAATTCTAAACCTTTCTTGTGAGATAACTCCGCATACAAACACTATACAACGTTTCATTTATACACTTAAACGATCACAATGAATGTCATCTGCAAAGTCCTAAAACATTCTGGCAAGCTGGCCGCTGTGTGTGTCATAAAAAGGGCAACACATTGGAAGATGGCATCCAACATCGAGCACGCACTATTTAGCTACATTACCAGGGAACAATCGCAGACGTGTGACATGTCACAACACAATTATCGAAATCGTTCATACTCTTCAAACAATTTGAGGCTTGGTGACCGGTTTCGGAAAGCTCTTTCAGTTCACGATAAATAAAAACTAACACGAATGAATTATCCCACGTTTTTATTATCCCCAACATCTATTTTCCAACACAGAGCCAATTACATACAACAAAAACAATGCAAGCCATTCCAGGATACGCTACAACCAAGAAAATCGAGCAGGAGGGCAGCGGACCAGGTGAGATATTATTATATTATCATGATGCGCAGGTTGTGTGTGTGTGTGTGTGTGTGTGTGTGTTGGGGTTGGTGCTGAATCGTTTTATTGTTTATTTGAAATTTTGTGTTCAACAATCCTCTGCTAACAAAAAATAAATAAACGTCCCAGGAATCGCTAAAGGCAACAACGTAACAGTCCACGCGACAGGCGTAGTGAAGGAAACGGGTAAGAAGTTCTGGAGCACGAAGGACCCTGGGCAGCAGCCTTTCAGTTACCAGGCTGGAGTGGGAGGCGTCATCACGGGATGGGACCAGGGATGCCTCGGAATGAAGGTTGGAGAGACTAGGCTTCTTGAGGTGAGAGCTGTGAGGTTAGAGCAGGCGAGGACGATATAAGCCAAAGGCTTAGATGGACCGAACGCAGGCGAGATGAGAACGTCATATGAGTCATCGATTGCTGTCAACGGTCCAACGCCTTTCTAATGTTATAATTCCGATGACGCAAACCCCTTCACTCTCATCGCAGATCCCCGCCCACGAGGGGTATGGAGCTGCCGGTTTTCCCGCATGGGGAATCCCACCGGGAGGAACACTCTTCTTCACTCTTGAGTGCCTTAAAATCGAGTAGTAGAGTGGTAGAGCGAGCGGGGGACAGAAGCAGGATTTTTTTAGTAATTGTTTCAGTCAGCTTGTACTTTTTTTTAATTGAAAGACTACTCCTGCGAATTTTTATCTAATAAAGCCCTTTGCTTGTGTTTTTAGAGTGCGTTGACGGGGATGTCACTGGCTTGGGGTAAGTGAAAAGCGTCTTGGCTGGTTACAGATGAGGTGGCGTGGGGGCGGGTTGCGGGTCGGCAGATGACGGGTTTTAGGACGTATTCGTAGACGACAATGAGGAGGAGGATGGTTGCGTTCAAGGTCATGACCTTTATGAACCCGTTTAGGAAATTGCTGAGTTCTTTGCCGTCCTCGTCTGTGAGGCGTACATGACCAGCGCCTCAATTGAGAAAGTAGAAAAGAGGGTGAACTGCAGCCCTTCAACCCTGCCCATGTTGAGCTTCATCACGTCGCTTCAAGTCAGAGTTCTATGGCTGGGTAGCAGGGGGGGAAATACGTAGGTCAAAAGCCAACTTGTGGTTAAGAAAGCTGATACCCAAAGGGTGGGATGAGTTGGATTTCCACAGTGCTCAATAACTCCCCAATTGTCAATTTTGGCATCAGGGGTAGAATCCATGATGCAGCGGAGTGACTCGGCGCTGATGTAGAGCATCGGAATGAGGATGCCAGAAATATTCTTGAATATCGTCGTGATTGTCACTCCAAGCTTGCGATCAGAGAGATTTGAGTAGAATTTAACTCCGCCGAGGTAGCATGGTGGGAATATCAACGCGAAAACACACGCCTGGATCAATTGATCCGTCAAGCCTAAGGCATATGCTAGAATGGCGACATAAGCTGCTGCGGCGACAAGGAACAGAGTCCAATAAACAGCTTCTCTTTCTTGCTCCCAAAGTTTCTTGGATTTCCTCCAGCAGCTGCAACTGAGCAAATAAAACCAAACAACTCAAACATCTTAGATGCAGATACCAACCTGATATCCCCGTCTATAAGCGAAGCCAAAGCAAGCCCATGAGGCACCAGTGCCCCTAAAACAAACACTATCCTCCACCTCCTCACAACCATCCCCGTGTGAACAGCCTCAGACGATCCCGCTGCAGTTATTGAGCTGGACGAGGATGTAAAAGTCTCTTGCATCCCCTCCAGCAGCTCGATCTTCCCTCCCTGCTCCCCGATGGTCTGCCCTTGCGTTTCGATCGTCTGCACTTGCCTCTCGATCTTCTCTCTCTGCTCCCCGATCGTCTGCCCTTGCGCCTTGATGGTCTGCCCCTGCTCCTCGATCTTAAGCCCCTGCTGCTCGACCTTCGCCTCGAGAGCCTCAAGAGCCTTCTGCGATTCAGCAGCGTCGGCCTTGACCTGCTCAACCTCCTTCTTAGATTCAGCTGCTTCGGCCTTGACCTGCTCCAAGGTCCTTGTCAGCTTTTCAGTAGCGCGGGCTTGCGCCTGGAATTGTCAGGTAAGGGTAAGAACTTATTCTTCTAATGTGGACAAGGTTTTAGACATCGTGGCGTCCGCTGTTGTGGATTATGCAGGCAGAATAGGAAAGTTCGGGTTCGACAGTTGAGGAAATTTTGGATGTTCTGGTTTTCAACGAATAAGCCTTCGCTAGGTCTATATTTGATATAGTCGCTTGTTGGTGATGTAAGTAGTGAATAACGTAAACAAAAATTGCGAAGCTACGCTGCAACAAGATTTTCGAGAGATTTCTGTGTTTAGGCAAATTAAACATTTTTTGGTAAGTTTTGGTCATATTCTTTACTTTGAGACCTCTCAAAGGAATTATGTCACAATTTAAAGGACAAATAAGGGATTTGAAGTTGTTCCAAAAAATGAACAAAAAAGGATCTAATGTGGCCAAAATGTGTTCTCATAGCTAATTTAATATACTCAATTTTGCAAATATGGATCTTATTGTGTCTATAACACTTTTATTCGTGAAAATCCATTGTAAAAAATTGCCAAATTGGGATTTTCTTGAAAAGTTCAATACGTTAAAAGTCCTTTGAGAGGTCTTAGGATGAATAATATGAACAAAATTTACCACGAAAATACACCAGTCTTGAGATAAATTTCTCTGGAAAAAGTCCAATCAAGTTTTCTTGGAATTTCTCGCTCTACGCGCTACTTATTTTGAACGTTCATATACATTACTGACATCTATCTACCTTCTGTGCTCGGTGGTTAATATTTTGTTGATAACTGACCGCGCGAAGGAGGAAATTTTCGCCCTTGTCCTTGCGGTCTCGTCTCGGCTATAGCAATCAAAAGTAGACTGTACAATCACCGTACAATATCACTGTAGCAATAACACCATGCCTCCAAAGCATAAACACCCTATAGCCTTGGCATTCCAAGACGCATCAGCGACTGCTTCTAAAAGCAGCAATAAAATAAGTAATAAAATCAAGGAGCTTAACTGGAGACAGCAGTACAGTCAGGCTGAGTATTACCCTTTTAAATACGATCCGGACACTCGTGATGTAACAAAGGACTCAGCGAATGAAAAAAAACTCGCGGTTGAGGTAACGGTAAAACAGAGACAATGTGGTGAACAGGATGGGACGGGTACGGGCGCTGTAGTCTGGAACGCAGCTCACTGTCTCTCAAGCTACATGTGCAGCAAGGGGGTGGAGAAGGTTAAGGGTAGGAGGGTGGTTGATTTGGGTACGGGGACGGGGTTGACGGGGATTGTGGCGGTGAAGCTTGGAGCGGAGGATGTTTGTTTTACGGATGTTGGGAGGGTGTTGGAGTTGACGAGGGAGAATGTTGAGGGGAATTTGGAGGGGGAGGAGGGGGGGAGGGTTAGGACGGAGGAGTACTGGTGGGGGAGCGGGACGCTAGGGAGGGGGAGGTTCGGGTGCGTTTTGGTGGCGGATTGTATACTGCCGAAGCTGTATCCCATGGAGCCTCTGGTGGAGGCGATAGACGAGCTCATGGTTGAAGAGGGGGGGGTCTGCCTGGTCAGCTACGAGCACAGGACATGGTTCGAGTTCGATCCGAGGGAGAGGTTCCTGGAGCTTTGCGAGGTCAAGGGGTTGCAGGCGGTGAGGGTCCCAGAGCAGGATATGGTAGAGGTGGCCGAAGATATCATCATATGGGAGGTGACGCGGAAATAATAATGAGATGTTGAGATATATTTTATTGCATTGAGTCTTGAATACATTTATATTATTTGTGTACCTTCGTCTACTACAGTTCTATTTTTGTGTTAACCTTTGTTCTACTACAGTTCTACTACAGTTCTACTATAGTTCTTCGTGCTGCGCGACCTCCTGAGATGGCCCCTTTGGTGGAGCGACAGATTCTTCCTGCATTCCTTTATAACATCTAAAACACATTAAACAAATCACTACCACAACAAAGGCTATTCCGTATTCGAATGGGAACCCTTCGACGTCGGATTTTACATTACAATACTTAGCATTGCAGCTTTCACCCCCCCTTTCACCCGTTTCTAGCACATCATTATTGCAAGGGTGTTCTGGATCTTGAGGGACAGTTCCCGCGGAGCAGCTGTGGAGTAGTGGAGAGGGTTGGGGAATTAGTTATTTGAGGCGGAGAAGGTATGCGGAAGAAAGGTACGCACTAATTGAAATTACAGGTGCATCCACAAGTCAAATTTTGCTCTAGGTTTGAAATGTTGCTGTACGTCTCACTGGACTCGTATGGACACCAGCCATTGGGGTGGTACGGAGCGTGACAAAATCTGACAGAACATTTGCTACTTCCGCCACCGCCCCCCACCGCCAACACCCGAGAATAAATCGGTTCTAACCCTGCACGAGGTCCAACTGATTCTGGTTGAGACGGAAGGCTTGTTTTGGCACCGGGGATCGAACTGGAGGTGGCCAGGACAGCGATAGTAGATAACAGTAAAGTAATCTTCATAGGAGACCTAGAATAAACACTGGCGGACGCGTACAGCACGGAGAAACAGCCAATTGAAATAATGAGTAAAATACAAAAGAGGGTAAGAGTCACAAGAGAGAGATTTCTATATTTTTTTTGGTGCAAAAGGCGTCGTCTGTTTCAAAAGAGGATCAGTTTTCAAAAGAGGGTCGTTTCGCCAAATAGTTTCAAAAGAGGATAAATTTGTCTCAGAAGAGGGTCTCTTTCCTGAATCCAAAGAAAAGCAGTCTAGAGTCGAAAGCAAGGTCTCTGGAAGGCGTTGCAAATATCAGCAGGGGATCAACAAATTACGCTACTCACAACTTCGCCATCATCACAGCCGTTTCAATCATATCGATCCTCTCCATTCTACACCATCGTTATATCTCTGCGACGTTGTTATTATCTCAAGAAGTGGTCAATTACTTCTGCTAGCATCCCAAGCATATCGTGTCTCGCAACTACTCAAGAGGACTCAATATACAACACCTGCAGAGGATCATACCCGAAAAAGAGCTCAGGAACACCTACCAATTACTTGAACAAGTCTCGTAAACAAGCACCTTTCATTTCCTTCCCCGCGGCATTGCAACTTGTAACGCAGCATTGTACCTTTCGCGTCCTCTTTGTCGTTCCTCTGTCGCTCCTCAAACCCGCTCCTCGAACCCGCTCCTTTAAAACACCCTCATGTCTTCATCCTCCTCCCCCTCCCGCCCCACCCTCCTCCGCGGTCGCACAACATCCTCCGACCTCCTCGACCTCCTTCCCCCCGAAGACACTGAATTAACAGCCCAGCAGCAGCAGACGGCTCAGCAAATGTCCGAGCAGAAAATGATGAAGGGGCAGCCTATACTGGCGGGGAGCACTGTGTTCCTGACCGCCAACGTCCTCAAGTGAGTGGAGAGGAAGAAGGCCTTCGTCTCCGAAATTCAGAACACTATAATTCTCTAACACCCCCCAAGATCCTCCAACTCCGACCTCCAAGTAAAAGGCTCCCTCTCCGCCCCCTCCAACGACCCCTCCTGTTGTCTCCGCATGGACAACAGCCGTTTTTCCTCCGAGTGTCTCTTCCAGATCGTGTTCCGTCGTGACGGTCAAGCCCGAGCATCCCTCGAAGAGGACATGAGTAACCAGCGTCAGAATAAACTTCATAGGAGACGATCGACGGTTATCTCGACGACGGGGTTGACGAGGCAGAATAGCGTTAATTCGAGGACGATGAGTATGGATAGTAGTGAGGAGATTATGGAGTCGATTATTGGGGCGGGTTCTTGGGGGCAGGAGAGGGGGGACGTTGAGAAGAAAAGGTGAGAGGGGGTATGGGAATGATAATGTAATGTCACGTGGGGCTACCTTCTCGGTCACTTTGCTCCCTCAGTACTCGCTTCGATCAGGCTTCGCTCCCCCCAATAAATTCTAACTCGTCGCAGCTTCGAGGATGCCAAATCCGACTTCGGGGAGCCTCTCCGTTTCGGTCAGTACATAAATCTCGTTCATATCCTCTCCAATAAAGTCCTGAACAAGACCAAGAATGTTGCGCCGGCTGAGCCTCAGTGCCTTGAGATTTCCCTCGGGGAGGTTGGGATAGAGAGTTACTTCAGGGTCATGCCTCAGTTCAAGAGCAGGAGCATAGGTAGGAACGACGCTCAAAAATAATTTACGATTACGACCACGCCATGTTAGCGTAGCTAACACCAGCTGTTAAACTTCCCACACAGGAGACCTGGTCTACGTTGGAGACACAATTTACTTGCAGTGTTGCGGAGGCTACGGAGAATTTTTTTTCAGGGCAAGCGCCAAGGTAAGAAGAGGAAGGAGAAGTTGAGAACCCGTTCGTTTGTACTAACTCGTCGCTTCGCTCCTTAGTACAAGATCGAAGACGACGAGGATTACGTTAGGCTGGACCCAACTGCGGCGACGCTTCTCAAGAAAACTGGCACAACCCACGGCACGCCAACAATATCAGGTACGACGCAAAATTCCGTTTGTTATGTAGCCACTATCACCGCTTCGTATTTCTAATTCGTCGCTTCGCTCCTCCACAGAATCTGACCCTGCCAAACGCAGCCGCTCCAACAACTTCAATTCCTTTTCCGCCAACATCTTAACCCCAAAGGTCCCCAAAGACCCGAGAGAGGTCAACGCAAGCAGCAACCCCACCGGCTGGGTCTTCAACATGTTCTCCCCGTACAATCCTCAAATGGACTCGTACGTCACCTCCTGCCTTCCCTTCCGCTTGCGGCACCCGGAGACTGACTGCTACGTCTCGCACACTATTGTCACGGAGAAGAAGGGCGCGACCCTCCGCCTCAAACAGCACCTCGACAACACAAAGTGCATCTGGATGTTCGAGAGGTTCGAGGCAGGGGAGTGCTGGTCGGGAGGTAAGAGCACTCGATTATTCGGTCACTATCACCCCACCCAATTCCAACTCGTCGCTTCGCTCCTCGTAGGAATTCTCCATTGGGGCGAAAACCTTCGTCTTCGGCACGTGGCCACTGGGCTCTTCTTGGACATCAACGAGGAGGTAAGAGTGTGTCTCGTTCGCTGAGTCTCCTAGCGTTGAGACACAATGTCGCTACTGCCAACTTCATCGCCAATTCTAACGTTATTGACGATTCTTCTGTCGCTCCTCGCAGAACTTAGTCAGCTCGGGCAGCAGGCGCTTCTTGGCACCCACCCTATCGTCGCAGGGGTGCGCCCTGACGTTAGAGGCTAGCCGGGGCGAGACCGGCCCCATGGCACTTGCTGATTCGATGTTTTACATCCGGGTCATGACTTCTAAAGTCGGCCCCCTCTGGATGTTCAATAGCGGCCAGCTGCATGAGCTTGAGGAGGGCAAGTACAATAGCTCCAAGCAGACTAACGAAAGGAAGACAGGTGTTGCCGGGCGCTCCCCTGGAGGTGTCAGGTTGGTATTCTGCAATTTTAAGGAGGCCCAGGACGCCTTGAACGTCGAGGCCGTCGAAAGCTCCGTTCTGTCCGAAGCCCTGCAGCTCAACACGAACATCCACCTGTGCTACAGGCTCTTCAACTTGGCCGCCAAGAACGCCATCGTCGCGCAAAAAATTGCCCTTGCCAAGGGCAAAGACTTGAGCAAGAGGAGCATAAACAGCGTTGAAAGGAGCGAAGTCGATACCGTCAGATTCCCTCCCAAATGCCTTTTCAAGGTCAAGCAGGTACTCATCGAATGCACCCTCGCCACCCACCTTCTGGGTGATTACGAAAAGGACAGAGCGCGCAACCGACTCATGACGAACCCGATCGGGTACATCCTGGACGGCCGGCCCGTTCTTCAAAATCAACTCAATATGAAAACGTCTCATATGGTTGACATTGCCCTCCAGATCGCCTGCCTCCCCCAACTCATAGGCATCACCCTCGACGAGATTGGCACCTCTACTTACTCCGAGATCCGGCACCTGGTCATCCTTGCCTATACCTTCATCTTCAACTGTCTGGACCATCACAAGGTGAAGGACTACGTTTGCCATGGACGCGTTTGTTCGATCGATAGCGTCGCCAAGCTGTACAGCTCCTCCGACAATTACTTGCGAGGGCTCATGACCGAAGACGCGAGGAAGTGGATTGCAGAGATTATCAACGTTAAGTCCAACGAGAGCGGGACCCCGTGGATCCAGGCCATGATATCCCAACTCGGTTACGAGCTTGGAGTCGGTGAAGTGCTCTCTCAGCTGTTCCAGGACAATAGCTACCTCCTGGAGCGCTTTGTAAACAAGGGAGAAATTCTGACTTTCTTGAACCTGATCAAGACCAAGGGTCCACAGTCTCGATTTCTCAACTTTCTCAAAGTTCTCGCGAGGTGCACCCAAATAGATGGTACTAAGCGAGGCATTACGCAGAATCAGGAGCTGCTCATGAACACTATTTTCAAAAATGGAGAGCATGACGACGTCATCATAGAGACCGCCTTGAACTTAAGTCCTGACGGAAGGAACAAGAGGACTTACTTCAAGCTGGCTGAGTTCATCAACCCGTCAGGCGTATGGGAGAGCGTCGATATAGACAAGACGGTGATGGGTTGCAATTTAGTGACCGACGGTGCGCAGTTCAGATACTTGATGGTATCTTGGGCTTCCTGCAACTCTTGGTTTCCTGGCAGTGGTGCCGAGTTTGCACTCTTCCACGCTGCTGAAGACTTATCAGTAACACCAACCAAGTCTCTCGAGCCTTCTCCCATCCTCTCCCTTCAGCACAAAAGTCGAACTTCGTCGGACGAAACATACGACCACGACGAATCCTTTGGAATTTCACCAGCAAAATTTAGCGACAACAATCAGAGAGTCCTTGAGCACTTACGCCACGCCATCACTCAGATCAAGAAGGAAAAGGGTTCATACCCAAACTTTGAAAGGCAGTTCCTTCTAGCCCTTGGAGTCGAAGACAGGGACGAATTAGATAACATGACCATGACATTTTTCGACTTTAAGAGGGTAGCCGAGGCCATGGACATAGAAGAGCTTTTTGAAGGTAGTGCCCAACTCATGAAGGACTTTTTTCAAGAGTGCTGCATGATGCAACCTCTCATCAAACCGGCTCCAGAGCTCGAGTTCAACGCTCGCATGGTTCTCATGAATTTCATAAAGTCAGTCACTTGCCCTCGCCACTCTCTAGAGTGGGTCACGCTGGAGGAACTCTTGTGGGTCCTTGATCCTTCGTTCAAGGCTCCAATTTTAATATGGAAGACAGATTTTCAGAAGGCTCTAAGGGACGCTTCAAAGCCAAAGCATAATACGGACAGAAGACAGAGCAGAAGACCCTCGCTTGCGACAACGAATCTGATCGAAAACATAAGCAATCGCGCACATCAGGCCACAGCAGGCACGAAGTTTGACCTCTTCCACGGTGCCAAGACCCCCGACGAATTGAAATCGCAGGACTTTCCGGAGCTGCAGAAGCTGCTCGAGCCCAAGTCATTCGACACCCTCTATCACAAGGTAAAATGCCACGATGCTAGTTGCTCAGGGCGCAACTGCCATCGAGCCAAATACCAGGAGACCTTCGACCCTACAAGGGGCTACAGCGGCGGCAGCTTCAAGAACCAGCACCGGCTTGCCCAGTATTACAACGAGATGCTACTACTCGTGGCCGAGCAGGTGAGCATAGTAGGAAGAGCAGCACTATCTAGTTCACCACTTAAGCAACCCACGGACTCAAATTCTCACACCCACAATCGCTTGCTGCAGTGCGCGGACAGGAGCAACAACTGCATTCGCTACTTCCAGATCCAGTACAGCTTCGAAATGGTATTTACCGGCCTGAGCAACCCCTGCCTTCCTCCGAAGGTCAGAACAAGCTTCATCAAGCTAATGACGCATCTCTATGTTGACCGGTATCCCCACGAGAGGGTGCTCTCTGTAGACAACACGCTCTACCTTGAAGGAGACATAAAAGCCGTAATTGTTGACGAGCGCGGCGCGAGGAAAGTTCAGCTTCGGAAGTTCACCGAGGCAAATACCTTGGCTGACAAAGAGAGAATCGCTGATCATATTGGGAGCATCCCAAAAGCCTATGGCAGACCCGCTAAGGTGTCCGTCCAGGAGTTCTTCGAAAAGATGAGCAGTGAAAAGTTCCTCCTCCTCCGCGACTTCATCGCGAATTTCTTCATTGAACATAGACAAGTAAACCTGATGAAGCCTGGCAACAAGAACTTCCTCACTTTGCAGACTGCAGTTTTGGACCTGCTCTACGAGCTGATGGACTACGGCTTCTACGCGTCCGTTGCTAGCATCAAGAAGATACTGAGGCCGCTGGCGGTCATTCTGGACAGTCGACAGGTCCAGATATTCGACGAAGACGACTTTGACGACAGCGACGAAGAAGAAGCGGCGGCCGAACCTGACGGTCGAAGTAGCTTCCGCAAGAAAAGAACCGGAGTCTCATCACGCACCGGCTCGTGGGATGCAGACGAAGACGAATCCCCTGAGAAGCTTGGCAAGCAGGCCACCTTCACATCAGACAAGCTTCGAAAGCAATCAACGAGGGGCGAGAGGAGCAAATCTTTCGGGTCTTTAGGATCATTAGTGAATGATCTCGCCAAAGGGGATATGAGCCAGTACCTCTTGGCGATGGACCAATCTGCGCCGGTGGTAATGCCTAAGTACAAGCTGACCAACGCAAACTGGCACATCCAGGCGATGAGAGTAAAGGTATGCCAGATTGTTCGTCTCATGTGCTCCCGCAATGTCGAAATCACGATCAAGAAGCTGCTACACACCATCAGGGATCACAGCAAAAACATCAACCGCCACGTCAACGGAATTAGGAATACTAGAAGGGAGAGCGCGACCGCAAAGACCTTCCTGGACAATGCAAATCTCGAGAAGTTCAACAACCGCTACAACAAGATCAATGGAGGTGGTAATATAAACGCGGGAATGGCCTCCTTGGGCAAACGCACCTCTAGTTTCTTCCAGGTACAGCCTAAAATCCACCCGAATATGGAGGATGACGACAACGTGGACAATCTCATGAGCATCTTTCTGAAGGCTTGCAATCCACCGAAAGAAGAAACAGAGGATCTCATTGATTTGAACGACATCACCAAGGGCGCAGCAGACGATATTCAGATCGACCTGCTCATGCACGAGAGCCCAGATCTTTTCGAAATATCTATACTGCTCTTGAACCAACGACACTTCTTCAAGCGTAGCCTCTACGAGGCCATCAAGGCGGCGACTCTCGTGGGTGTAGAAGAGACAGCGCTCAACAAATTCCTCAAGTCTCATCTGCGGCAATTAAAGAACGACGCGACTTCCTTTGAGCTCTGGAAGGAAACCTTCAACAAGGTCAACACCGAGCCTGGGAAGGATTCTAAGCATTCAAACGCCTATATGCGATCCATCCAGACACTTTCGCTCATGTCAAGGATCAGTGGCGTGTACGGGTACTCGTACCTGAGAAAGCTGATGAAGTTCGAATCGGGGGCTGACGAGGAAGAAATGTTGAAGAAACCGTCAACTTTGAAGCTCTTGTACGACAGCGTGGACATCAACGATGTTGAGAACGTTTGTGACTCCCACCAGCTCATAAATAAGGTTCTCTTTGGTCTAGACAGCGAGAAGATAAACGTCTCTCTCTACTGGCACGCCGTCCTTGCCAGCGCCAAGGAAATCACCAACGCGCTCGCAGAAAGCCCTGTTCATCGACTTACGCCCACCCTGCCAGTTGTTTTGGGTGTTTTCGAAACTACTGAGATAGAAGGTACGGAGGCCGGGGCAGCACGCGAAGAAGACACCCGGTCCGCGAGTATCAACAACATCATGGTCGTGAATAATGCGGTGAAGATTTGTATGCGCGTCCTGTCGATTCCTTTCGATGAGATCAGCGTGGTGTCCGATGAATGCAAGAAGTGCCAGACAAAAATTCCTCGGGCTGTCATTGCCGTTCATATGGGAGCCTCCGAACTCTCTTCCAAGTACTTCACCTGTAAGTGTGCTGATTGCGGGGAAGTCCAGACGTTGGAAAAACAGCATACCGAGCTCTTTGCACTGAAGCGCAAGGTCATGGCTACAATTGAACACCTTTCTCTATCGAGCTTTCGCACAAGAACACAGTTTGCCGAACACCTGCCCATAATAGAGAAGTATATATTGGGCGGTCTGGGCGCCGAGAAGACATTCTTTGCTATCGCTACTTGCTCGAATAGCTCCAAGAACGTGACCAAGGCGATGACTCTAAGCATGTTGAATGTTATTTCCAAGATCTCCTCCGGAATACATGATCCCGAACCTGTTACGGTTGCCCTACGCTACTTAATCCAGAGAGCAAAAGTCAACCCTACAGGTAGAGGAGAACTACTCCGAACGATTATGGAGAACACAAAGGTCTTCGACAAGGAGGCGAACTTTTCCCAAAACTCCCCATCCCACTCATTGTACAAGTGCATGAATAAGCTCAAGTATGACGAGGTGACTGGTTACTCGGCGAAGGAAACGTGCGAAATTGTGCAGGAAGCCCAGGTCCACACCCTAACGCTTGCCTTGATGGGAGAGCTGGTGGCAGGATTGAGCCCCGAAGTTGAGAGCACCATGCAGAGGACCGCCTCAGTCCACTTCCTCGTTTCTATCCTTACCCAGGACACAATTAACCTCTTGCCCTTCATGTACGGAACCAAGATTGCTGCGGCGAGGTGCTTCATCGGAACTTGGTTGAACACCTCAATCACGGTCCCTGGCTTACTGAAGCACCCCTCTCTCTCTATGTTGCTGGATCGGCTTACCAAAGACTTGCGCGCCTTCGTCGATACCTGTGAGCTCTATAAGAATGGAAAAAGCAATAGTGACGAGGAGGCCAACACCAAAGATACCGACCCCAAGAGTCCAGACGAACTGTTCCAGCGGCATCACGAGAAGACGAGGCACATCGCAGAGAGGGCATGGGTCTACAAGGGAATAATTCCAATAATTTGTTCGTTCTTTTCAGCTACCGGTCCCTGGGACACCCGAGAGGCCGCCAAGCTTGGAAAACTAAACGAGAGCCATGAACTCATGCTTGATGCAGTGAAGGAACTTTTGCAAGTCGAGGAGACAAACTTCGACCACACTGACGAGTTGCAAAAGGTCGCCAAGATTTTTGAGATTGACTTTGAGGCCGCCGCGGAGCCGTGGCGTCCGGGCAGGAAGAAGCGGCGGTCCATGTATAATCAGGCAATTATGCCAGCAATGAGTAGCGACGGACGGATGGACGGGAGAGAGAACGTCATGCAGACTACGTTCAAAAATTACGTCAAATATCTCAACAACAAGGCTGGAACTCTACAAGATATATTCCGTCTCGACGAGTTGACGTTGGCTTCTAAGCTCATGATTAGCTTTTTCGGAGGATACGGTGCAGAGGCCGCCGAAGAAGACCACGGATACGAAGGGGACCAAGGTCAACCCGACGCGGAGCACCAGGAGGACGAAGACGAGGTAGATGACGAAGGGGATAGTGAGGGGGAGAATGACTACGCCGAAGATATCAGGTTCGACGATATTGCCGCAAGAATGATCCGATTCATTCGTGGGAAGCTCATGTCCGTGTCTCAGGGGGATTCCGTGAGCGAAGAGTCACTGCAGGTCTGCAAGACGTGCATCATCATTCTACAACGCTGCTGCGAACTCGCTGCTAGCAGTTACACCGCGAGGCAGGTGATAGCGATCGCCAAAAAAGGCTGGAGCAATGTCTTCAATTCTGAATTAGGATCCACTCAAGGTGCCAATGATGGAGGCGGAGACGACGACGAGGTGGGCGGACAAATTGAAGAGGAGCAAGTTGATAGGCTGAGCCTGATCCAGAACGCTCTCGGCGGCATGGGCTTGTTGGGGCTTTGCACCGACATCATAGGAATCGTGAATGACAAGGGCCTCTGCATTCAGGCCATCACACTAGCTCACTGGCTCTGCAAACACGGCCACTACGATAACCAGACTAGGTTCCTTGGTCACGTCAAGTCCAACGAAAACGCTCCCAAGTTCTTTGAAAGGATCGACAAGATGTTCGAAGTCGGTATGGAGCGTATTTCCCCAGGCGTTGACCTTCCTCAGGTAGACGAGTACCATCAATTGATCACGGTTGTCCCACTTCTGAAGGAACTCACGGAGAATCACCGCACCGAGTTGCAGCACTGCATGGCCGACCAATCTCCTTGCTACGGCAACTCAAAAGCCCCATCATACAACTTGCTACAGCGGGCCACCGCCTTAATGTTGAACATTACCAGCGACGAGCGATTGTATTCTAAGAAATCTTCGCCGGACCTGATTCTTCTGTTGACGGAGCTATTTGTCTTTTTGATCGAATCGTCGCAAGGGCCCTGCAAGGAGAACCAGAATGTCCTCGTCTCGTCCGGAATTATCACCGTCGTCCAGAGAATCCTTAAAATCAAATTGGTGATTGAAACGCGCACGTGGGAGTACTTTGCCGGCATGAAAGAACCGAAGAAACATTCCAGCACTCGCAGCGCTACAAAGATATTGACCAAGGCGGCAGGTCTCTTACAGAAAGATGGCAAGACCGGTTTCAATAAAACTGAAGGTATTGCGAGCTTGATCATTACTTTCAAACGCTTCAAGGAGCACGCCGTGAAGATGTGCCTTAGTTTAATTGAGGGCAGGACCGACAATTACGTTCACGGAAAAATTATCACGGAGCTGAACCCGGCGATGCTTGAGAACAGACTCAGCCAGGTTTATACAAGATGGAGCCTTCTCAATTCCTTCAAGCAGGCCATGCAGGACGCACCAGAAAACCCCATGATGCGAAACTCCACCTTCCGGGACTACATAATGCAAGAGCTCTGGCTCGCAGAGGGGTTTGACATTTTAGCGCTCTTCAAGTATCTGGAACGTGTGCAGCCGGGCATAAGTCGAGGCAGAATCATGACAGGAAGCCTGCCCAAACTCTCTGCCGAGTCCTTCACAAGGCTCGTCAAGACAAAGACGGCCTTCAAGACTGAATCGGATTTGCTCAACATTCACATGAACGAGTTCACAATCGTTGTTACTAACATTGAAAAGATTAAGAACAAGACTAGTCAAGACCCCAGCAAACAAATCCTAGTGCAGCTGCCACCTAATTGGGAGTACGAGAGGCTCAAGTGGAACAAACAACGATTTGAGGCTACCACGAAAAAAATCAACGCCATCTTATCAAAGACCTCAACAATAATTCAATTTGACGCCCTCAAGGACAACAAAGACAAAATAGCGGGCCGTAGGGGCAGCAGCTTGCCGGAGCATGAATCGCCAAAACGAAAAAGAAGTGTAGGTGGGGGAATTAAAAGTGTATTTAAAAACACCTTCCCGGAGAAATGCCTCGAGCACTGGAACGCTTACAGGGCTTCGTTGAGCATGAATTTCCTTGTCGATGACATTAACTTCAACACCGCTTCCCTCAAGGTTCAATCAATGGTCCAGGACGTAAAGGCGACCACCCGTGGCGCCGCGAAAAGGACTACTAGGTGGTCATGGAACAAGAAGAACGGAAATAAACTGGGAAATATCGGGGACGAAGACCCCCACGCCGGCGACGATCGATCGATCGTGGAGCGGCTTTCAAAGCAATTTGATGCGAACGCGTCAGGCCGGTTGGATGCATTGGAAAGTGCGAAAGCAGGAAGGGAGTCAAGAGAGGCCGGGAAGATGCAGCTGGCCGCGGAGTTCATTGGTTCCTGCCTAACTTTGACTCTGCATCTGAAGCGCTATATCAGCTTGTTTGGCAACTCTCGTAGGATTGGCGACGTACCTGCGATCAGAGACAAAATCCACCGGATTGACAAGCTCGTAGAGAAGAAGGGAAATCTCAACCACCAAAGTTTGATAGCCATTGTCACCATTTTCACTGACCTCATACCCGAGGGCAGGCACTTCCTCAACATAATCCACCCAGTGCTAGAACACTCTAGGAGCTTCTTGTACTTTGCCGAAAAGTTGAGGAGCATTGAGATCCTAAACGAGAACCGGCAGGTAGAAAAGGTGTACTTCCGCGACCCCTTGGTCTGCAACTTTTTGACGAGCAGCGAAATGGAAAAATTCAGGTACAACTTGAAGTTGGAGACCCATGGAGGCTACTACGCCGATATGAAGCACTTTGTCAGCGAGTCGAGGGATCTTTACTACCAGCTACTTCATAAATCGCTGCTCAGCGAGAGGAAGTACCTGTTCGGCTTGCTTAATCTCGGGTCCGTCTCGAAGCAGCAGGAGTACTTGCGGAAGTTTCAGGTCCGGTGCGTCTACTTGGTCTGCCTCATGACTCTCTTGAGCATGAGAAGTAAGGGCGACTGGACGTGCTGCCAGCCGTTCAACAGCAACAGCGCGTATGGCGTGGGCTGGGACGACCCAGAGAGATCAGAAAAGTTCAGCCTAGCCAGCTTTTACGAGCGGTACCCGAATTGTGGAACTGAGGAATCTCCCGTTTATGACGTCGAGAGCTGCACTGTGGGGGCCGACGGAGAGGCTCCCGACCCCGACTTAATTTTAAAGTACGAATTCGCACAGGCATGGCACTCTCACTTCGTCACTTTGCTGCTAGTCCTCATCGGAGTCGCCAACGCTATTTCGGCCTTCATCCATTTTGAGACCAAGTATCAGGTGAATTTGGACAAGATCAAGCGAGAGAAGTACCACAGTGAGCACCATCAACAAGACAACAGTCAGGACCCCGGAGGAGTTGTTCCGAGGGCATTTTACAGTTCGACCGCCGGCAGTCGGGGGAAGCTGAGGGCAGGAACTTCGAAGAAAGGTTCCCCGTTGGAGCGAATGTTCAAATTCGCCACGTGGGGGCTCGTAATCCCTGTATTTTCCACCCTATTCATGGTCCTCGGAGACGTCGCCAGGGAGTTTGGCGTAGACGCGAACGACAATTACCTTTCCGTTGGATTTTATCTACCCTTCGTGGACGACATCGATCGCCACTTGGTCAGGAATAAGCAATTGAGCGCAGCCCAGGTTATTTTCGTTTCGGCGGCTTTACTTTGGTTCTTTCTGGAAGTCACGAGAAACCCTAGGGCCCGCTTCTTGAAGCACAGCGCGCAGCGTCGGACCAAGATGGAGGCTTTGAGTAAGACACTGTTCAACCCGAACTTCTTTGTCCCGAGCTTTACATGCGTCGTCGCCTTCATAGGCATCAAGTACCCCATCGTCATACCTCTGATGGGAATTGCCGTCGTCGAGTCAAGCGAGAGCCTCAAGATTGTTTTTGCGGCCATTTACCAGCCGATAACACAGCTCGGTATGGTAACTTTGCTGATCCTGAACGTCATCTTCCTGTTCGCTTCGCTCAGTTTCTTTGTCACGAGGGAGCGTTACGCGTTCTCAGGCGTGGAGGGTGACTACCTTTGGGATTCGAAGAGCTGCGACAGTTTGCTCAACTGCTTCTTCACGATGATGACGTTTGGCCTTATCGGATGGGCGGACGAATTTTACGGAGGGAGCTTCATGTCGGACGTGAACTTGGTGGTAATTCTGAATTTGCTAATGTTCGTGTTGGTGACCGTCATTGTGCTAAACGTGATTACAGCCATCTTGCTCGACAACTTTACCAAGTTGAGGCAGGAGCGCGAGGAGCACAGCATGAGGATTAGTAACTACTGCATAATCTGCGGTATGAGCAGCACCGAGTGTGATTTGTTCGCCGCCAAGATGAAGAACGGCAAGACCTTCCGCCACCACACGACCGTTGACCACAACATGGAGAACTACTGTCTGTTCTTGTTCCACCTGATGTCAAAGTCGTCGGACGAGTTTACAGGGGCTGAGAGCTACGTCCAGGCATGTTTGGACGCGGACAACTACGGAAATTGGTGTCCGGTCATGACCAGCTACGACAGGCAGCAAGCGACTTTGCTGGGATTGGACGGAGACGAGGCCGGATCGAAAGGAGACGAAGGGGGAAGTTCAGAAACGAAAGAAAAGGGCAAGGGCTTAGACGGCGTCAAAATCGGAGTCGGAGGGATGTTGAAGGAGGACAGCGTCGTCGACATCTTCTCCAAGCAGGAGGGCGCTAATCCCTTCGCGAACGTGTCGCTCGAGGAGACCAACGACGACCAGGGGCATGTGAGTTCAAACGTGGCCGTGGGGATGATGGGGGCGAAGAATGCCGCGAGGATATTCAAGATGAAGAAATCAAACTAGAAAAACTAAAATAAACAAACAAAAGTAGGAAAACAACGACTAAACATGAATTTTCATGAAAAACTAAGGACTCCTTTAATTGCGCCACGTCGCGCTCCTTCCTTGGTTGTGGTGTTGTGTGTCATCCCCTCTCTCGAGGGTTTGTATTTTTGTCGTTGCTGTCTGCGCCTCGTATTGGCGGTAAAGCGAGAGGCTCTTAAGAGCCTATACTTCTTCTTCTCTTTCGCGAAACCGCCTTTGTTTCTAACGCCTACAACCACTCCTTTTTCGACGATCTATCGAAGCTTTCACCCCCCCCTTCCCATACCTCATTTCCCTGCCCAACAAACTACCGCCGCCCGTTGGCCTTCTTGTTCCCTCCCCTAGTGGGCGCCTTCTGCTGCGCGTTCCCTCCCCCCCCCTCCTTCTGCTGCTCCTGCAGCATCTGGCTGACGCTGTCGAACTTCTCCTGCAGCCTCTTGTTAGCAGCGCACTCGTTCTTGAGGTCGTCGACCTGCCTCTGGAGGACCCTCTTGCTCTCGTCGAGGTCGAAGATGTGGGTCATGTCCCCCTCGTAGACCCTCTGGAGCTCGGACCTGAGGTGGCGCTGGAACTCCTCCACGAACGGGAGGAGGTAGAAGCAGTTGAACTTCGTGCAGACGCTCTTCCCGAAGCTCTCCCTCCACTGGGCGACGATGTGCTGGACGAGGCCGCTGACGACGAGGTTGGTCCTGTTGGCGTCGCGGGCGCAGGCCGCCTCCTCCATCAACTGGAGGAGGTTGTAGTAGTCCCTCTCCCTCTCGTTGGGGTTCGCCGAGATCTGCCTGTTCCCGTATTCCGCTGGCTTGACGAGGGCCCTTTCGCTGACGTCCGCCGCCCCTTCGTGCTTGGCGGGGGTTGTCTTGTCCGCCTTCTTCGCCTTCTCGTTGGAAGCTACGGCGACCTGGTAGACGCTCACGATGTCCCCCTGGTCGGGGAGGGAGCGGCGGAGGGCCCCGCTGCTCCTCTCGTTGAGGTCCCAGGTGATGTAGCGGGTGAGGGCGGTGAGGTCGTCGCGGCACCTGCGCATGCAGCTCTCCGAGCACTCCTCGATGAAGTTCTCGAAGATGGTCTTGACGAGTTCCCTGAACTGGGGGTTGGTGATTATCTCCGACCCGTCGTTCCTCCCCTTGTTCTTGCTGCGACGAGCGAAGCGAGTCGCATGAAGATTGACCGTAACGAGTTAGAATTGCATGGCGGTGGTTCTGGCGGAGACGGAAGCATAGTTAATGCATTCCGGCCCGTCGATCTGCTCCTCGCAGTTTCTCACCTCTGCCTCTCCATCTTCTGCCTCAGCATGTACTCCGCTACAGGGAACAGGTTGTCCATAATATGGTTGGTCCTCAATTTCAAGCTGTCCAGGAGCGGGTCGAAGCTCGTCCTCGCTTTCTCCACCGCGATGACGCACGCGGCCCTCAAAAAGTTAACCCCGTCGTGGGTGTCCCCAACACCGGCGGCGTTCGCGACTTCGTCTTCGGTGATGGTCGGCAGCCTCAGGCATTTTGTCGCGAGACTGAACTCCCTCAGCGCCCTGTGATACTGACTTCCGCCATAAAGCCTATGATCCCTGTGAAGCAAGGAGCGAATTGACCGAGTTAGCATATACCATGGCGTTTGCTTTCTCCCCCCCGTTTGTTCTTTCTCTCACCTATTCCCAACGTCGCTAACGACGAGCCTCTCCCACCCCCTCTCGCTGACAGCCATCGCGCACCTATCATGGAAGCTCCCAGCCTTGAGGTTCTCCTGCGCCAGCGTCTCCCCGAAGGTTCCGGGAGGCGCCACGACGCTCCCGTGGATAGCCTCTTTGAGGCTCGCGCAGAAACCGTCGCAGAAAGCATCCGCCCCAGCCTTGAGGCGTTCGATGCTTAGGGAGTCGAGCTCGGCCTCGCAGGCCTTGAGGCGGGTTGAAGCGGCCGCGTGCTCGGCCTGGAGGAGGGGGACTATCTTGGCGACGTTACGGCGGTAGCACTCGTCGACTCTGCGCTCGAGGAAGCCGCGGAGGCGGGAGATTCCGACGCGGGGGAGGAGGGCCTTCGTCACTAAAGGACCCGCCTTGAGGCGGGACTTTACTACCTCGCGGTCCTTCTCCTCGTTGTCAGCGCAGGAGGAGACGAACTCGTCGTCCGTACGGAAGAGGTAGGAGTCGCCGGAACCGACGCGGCCGGAAGGGACGGACGTGAAGAAAGGGCCGCCCAGCTTATGCGGGGCGAGCTTGGAAACGATGGGGGCCTTGAGGAATTCCTGCGCGCGAACAAAAAAAAGTAACGGATTAGAATAACACTCATCAATTCCTAAACCCCTCTCCTTCATCTCACCTCAACATCCTCCGGATCCCCGAACTGCGGTATCTTCGTATCCAACTTAGTGTTGACAATAACCGTCCTCGAAAGGTCCGGGTCAGCCTTCTGTACGATCTCCCTTGTCTGGCCGTGCTTCCAGTCGGCCGTGTCCTCGACGCAGAGGATTATGTAGTCCTTGCAACGCATTTTACTTATGACGAGTTTCTCGGCTGTGGGGTTGTGTGTGTGTGTGTTTTTTTTTAATTTTTTTAACCCGTGTCAGATTTTGATTAGTTATTTTGTCGTTTTTATTTCTTTGCCTCACCTTCCTTAGCGCTAGCCTGCAACGCCCTACTCTGCATATTCGCCGAGCTCCCCTTGGGCGTTTTCGGCGCCGCGATGAGTCCAGGTGTGTCGATGAGGATAAGGTTGGGGCAGAATTTGTACTCCATGCGGATGTTGATCTCGCGGGAGTCGAAGCAACGGACGGGGTCGTTCTCCAGACGGGAGTTCTCGGATTCAATGTACTGGAATGTTGGTGGAACGAACGAAAACGACGAAACAGTACAACGTTAGAAACAACAAAACAAAGGCAGCTCGATGCGTGTGTCCCTTTGGCGCTTCCCGCCTTTCCTCACCTCCTGAATTTCCCCCAAAGTCTTGGCCCTCTCAACACCATCATCCCCCTGCAAGAAACACTGCGGACTCTCGCACTTCGGGTTGTACTGCATCCTGAGCGCTACGGGTCTGCGGGTTTTGGTGCCTCCGCCGACTTGGTTGAACTGGAAACCCATTAGGGCTTCGATCAAGGCTGATTTACCGGACGATTGATGACCGACTACGAGGACTGCGGGAGCGTCGAAAGGCTTCTGGAAGTCTGGGAGGAGAAAGAGAGAGAGAGAGGGGAGAAGGGGGGGGAGATGGTTAGTTTACGAGCGTTCTTGACCGCAAGTGGCTCTCAGTCACTAAACTGCAGTGGTCGTGTTTAACCTCACCTTGCGCAAGTGTATGCAAAAGGTTATAAGCGTCATAAAGCGCCCCCTTCTCCTCCCCCTTAATGAACTGCGCGCTCCTCTCCTCCATGTTTTTCTTCGTGGACCCCTTCTTGCTAGGTTGCTCGTCGTTTGAGGATGAGAAGGTGTCTTCGTAGTCGTAGGTTGGTGGAGGGTCGAATAGATCATCGGAGTTTGAGGAATTTGGGAGGGATGAACCGCCTCGATTTACGTTTAATGTTAGGTGAGAGTTACTAGTAGTACTACTATGGCTCTTGCTCGTTACGGTAGGTGAAAGGAGAGGGATAAGGAGGAGGAAGAGACGGATCATGGTTCGAATCGACACTGATACAGAGACGGAGGGAAAAGTAGGATAGTGCGGGATAGTTAATAGAGTTACGGAGTAAAACGTTTACGATACTGTGTAAGTGAGAACAGTTGACGCAACTGACGATATGAAGGAATGGGTACGTAACGTGTTAAGAACTTAGGTTCAAAATTGCTTGATTTTGCCTCCAATTTTGGAAGTGTCCTGCAAAAGGAAATAGCCGACTTTTATCATTCATTATTACGCGATATGTCAAAAAGAACATCTGAAGACCTCTCGAATGATATTAAGATACCAGATCCGAACAGTTTAGAGAGCGGAGATGACGAGGAGGAAGTAATTGAAGGCTCTGAGTTTGATTCTGCCGCCGTGGCCACCCCAGCTGGAGGAGGCGATGATTTCATGCATATAGACGACTTCAGGCGACTGTTCGTTGATTTCGCTATGGTTGATACTTTAGTTCCGATGCGTTGGCTGGATACAAAATGGCACGCGGTCGTTGAGAAGAAGCTGACTGAGTTGAAGGAAGATGAGCCTTTCGGCGAGATTATTGTTCATGGAGGGAATGATATAAGTTATAGTGAAGCTGAATCTACTGAGAGGAAGGAAAGGATGAAGCAAGTGACGAAGGTCGTCTTCCTTCTGAATATTACAAATGTCGGAGATAATGCCTGCAGGTACGCCTCCAATCTCGTCACTGTAGACATCCCCGAAGGCATTACAAGTATCGGTGATTGGTCCTTCTATGGCTGCAGAAGTTTGAAAGACATCAAGTTCCCAAAGTCGTTAACATCAATTGGTGAAGCATCCTTCGCTAATTGCTCCAGTCTAGAAAAGGTCGATCTCCTTCACACGAACGTTCAGGAATTAGGTACATATGCCTTCTATAATTGCACAAGTTTAACAGAGATGAAGGTCCCGGACTCGCTTCAAAAGTTTGGTAGCTATGTCTTCTACCAATGCTCCAAGCTAGTCCCCTCTGACATTAACGTTGACAACAACGCGGTAGTCGCCTACCTCCGCTCTATGCAATAATTAACCACATTGAAATGTTTGTGCCGGTTTTCATCATAAGAGAAAAAATCGCAACGAATCCCGCCAGTTTTACTAATAAAAACAACAAACCATATTCTATTACTGTTCGAATGCATTTTTTACTTTCCAAAATTGCACAGCAACTCTAAATTTTTCCCAGGCCCACTCCGACTTTCGTTGAATCACGTTTATGAAAATTTCGACAACATCTCGGCACCTGTGAGTCCCTTTCTGTGCATTCCTGTATCCAAATAGTTCTAAAAAGGTCGTCCCTTTAGTCGATCTTTTGGGAAATCCCTCCGACTCGATTCCGACTCGATACTGGTGAACCATGCAGGCTTTGCTAGCGTCTTACGATGAAACGTGTGCCGACACGGTATGTGCCGACAAAATTTTAAATGGCATTCAACCAAGTGTGCCCAGTGACGTTTAATACGCGCTTTAATACGATTACAGTTCTGTTTACTGTTTCTCACCTCTCCCCTTCTGCCTACTTCCTACAGTTACCTCGTAACGTTCCTCCTCACAACGATGCTCGCAGCGCTAAGCCGGTCCAATGCGTTTCGTATGCCAAGGGCTGTGCAGCAAAGGGCTACAGTGAGCACTACTACAGTGAGCACTACTATAGTGAGGTACAGTAGTAGTTCCTCCTCATCTCGTAGTTCCTCCTCTCTTCCACAATCCCAACCACCTGACGCGAACCCTGAACCGAACGAGGCAACGTTCGCGTCACGAGGCAATTGGCAACCTAAAAGTACCCCGCCCAACCCCAACAATAAGCACTTCCGCTTCACCTCCAAGCTCCTCCGCCCCACCTCTCCGCCCCCACCTCCCCCTGTCCCCCTCTCCCCTGAAGCCCTCTCAGAATCCGTCTCAACCCTCCGAAGCTTCCTCTCCTCCCACAAAAACACCCTCCTAATAACCGGTGCCGGAATCTCCGTCGCCTCCGGCATCCCCGACTACCGCGGCTCCTCCGGCTCCTACTACAAAAACCACTCCCCAATAACCCACGACGAGTTCATCTCCAACCCCTCCAACCGCCGACGCTACTGGTCCCGTTCCCTCCTCGGCTACAAAAAAATGTCCTCAGCTTCCCCAAACGTCTCCCACAACTCCTTCTCCTACCTTCAATCCCATTCCAATCTAAAATACATAATAACCCAAAACGTCGACTCCCTCCATACTCTCTCCGGTTCCCCTCCGTCCTCAATAATAAATTTACACGGCGTAGGCGCCGATTGCGTTTGTATGTCCTGCGGTATTAAATCAAAAAGAGACGAATACCACTCAGCATTAATAAGAGATAACGAGAGTTTCTTCAAAGAATTACAGGCTTCTACACAAAATGAAGAAGGACCAGACCTAAGGCCAGACGGCGACGCGGAGGTTACGGTAGATTATTCTGAAATCGTACTCCCTGATTGTTCTGCTTGTGGTGATGGTATAATAAAGCCTGACGTAGTTTTTTTTGGCGCTAATGTGGATAAATCTATCGTTGAGAGGTGTTATGAGATGTGCGACGAATGCGATGGGATGATTGTCGCTGGGAGTTCTTTGATGGTTTATAGTAGCTTTAGGTTCGTTAAGGAAATGGTTAAGATGGGGAAGAGGATTTTGGTCGTTAATGTGGGGGAGACGAGGGCGGATGGATTGGAGGGGGTGGAAAAGATGGAGGTTGATGTGGGGCAGGTTTTTGGGAAACTCGTTGAGGAGGTAGAGGAGGAGAGGAAGCAACAAGAAATGAAGAAGAAATGAAGAAGAATGACTGACTTTTTGATAAATATTCATCTAATATTCAATATTAACGTTTTTTAATGATATGTGTGATGTGACGTGATGTGGTCTTAGTTGTGATGTGTGCGATGTGGCCCTTGGTCCTTGGCGTCGTTATTCTTTAACGAGCGCGCTCAAAACACCCTCTCTCAACCCTCTTTACTTCCTACTAACTACGAATATGACTAATACAAATATAACCGCTTGTTATAGGTGCATGAGCTTCTTCAGGTTCTTTAGTATTTTGCGGCTGATCGTGATGTCGTCCTCGATGACGAAGCCGCCTGATTTGTCGTAAGACGAGCTGTCTGAGCCGCCGGAGGAGAGAGGGTAAGGGTTTGAAGGCATGGGGGGCCATACCTTTGAGTCGGACGTCAGGGGAGGCCACTCGGTCATGGGGGCGAACTGGAAGTTCGGGATTTCGTTGCTGAGGGGGGTGGGAGAGATTCTGGATGAGAAACGGTTCTGGATTGTTGTTCTGTAGCGCCCTCAAAAGTTGCAAGAGCCTCACGATACGAGAACGCGCTCGGCAATTGTATAATCGCACGTCAACGCAGTATGTGTAGCTTTATATTTGTGAGATATTCCCCGTTGGATCTGTATTAACATCAAATATGTGTGATTTCTGTAGTACATATGTTCGACAGAAAAGGCGTCAAAGAGATGTCAAGGGCCTTGGACACTTAAAACGCCACTAGAAGAGATCGATTTTCACTTACTCTGTACTAAGTGCTCCGTTACAGTTCACATGCTCTTCGATAGAGCGCCAGTCCAAAGCAACTTTGAAAGCCTGCAGTGAAGTGTCGAAGTGGTCAGGAGATTTAGAACTCGATCCTCCTCTAGCCTCTAATGTGGAGAAGCGTGCGTGCGACGGCGGCGAGAGGTTGGTCACGAAAGCAGTCAGGCTAACGAATAGGCTGAGTAGAAAGATGATTCTCAATTGTGCGTGCATCATGTCAGTGTCAATGTCAGAGTGATTCCCAAATTTCCGTGATTCCAAAATCCAACGTTTTCTGAAATTATGTCACATATAATCATGACATAATTGACCTGGGGGGAGATTTGCTCCAGCGTACTCAACCTCAAGGGTTTCTCGACGCATAAAATTGATCGAAACCCCGGCACACTTCTTCAAGCATAGCGAAATAAATTTAACGTTTGTCGCGTATTTTAATACTTTAATTTCTTTCTTACTTTCTTAACTCCCCACCCCACCCCAACCCACCCCACCCATGAAAACCCGCACACTAATATGCTCTAACGCAGATTCGCGTCGCTCGCCCGAACAAACCAATAACTAATCCTTCCTCCTTCCTCCACCAGCCAATATCCAAAATTTTGTTTTCCTTCACCCTCCCTCCTCCCATCCACTTTCCATCCATTACGATGGCATAATGTATCCGAAGAAGGAGTCCTCGTCCTCCTCGTTCCAGATGGGGCATAACCTCATCAGGAGTCCGACGGGGATGCTCCCCGCTCCGAAGAGGACGCTCCAGGCCCAGTAGTTGAATTCGATGTGGGTGGTTCTGACCCAGTCACCGCCAACCTCGACGACGAAGATCTGGAAGAGCACGGTGACGATGATGACCAAGAGGAACATCTTGGACTGCATGATTCCGCTCAAAATATTGGGGTCGTTCTTGATCTGGCGGGCGTTGAACTCGTTGAAGATCTGGCACCAGACAAAGGCGTTGAAGATGATGGTGAAGTGGGTGTAGTCGTAGTCGGTCTTGGCGCAATTGTCGAGGCAGGCAGACTTGAAGCCGGTGTCGTAGTTGCTGGCGAAGTTGTCCTGGTAGCACTCGCCGTTGTTCTCGGAGCCGCACACCCTGTAGAAGTCGCCGCAAGTGGTGCCGTCACCGGTTTCGGTTCCGGTGTAGTAAGGCTGAGCGCTGAGGTCGTCGCCGACAACGCCCACGCCGTTGTACTGCTCGATCACATCCAAACTTCCGATAGCGGTCAAATCGTAAGACTTGTCACCGTTGCTGAGCTTCCAGTTCATGCAGTAGTCTCCCCTCAAGAACTTGTCCCCGAACATAGCCGTTCCCTCGAACAAGAGGACAAGAAGAAGAATGAGCTGGTAGGCAGACTGAAACAAAATATTTCTCCACATGGGCTTGGAAACGAGAGCAGAGTCACGCAGGTAAGGCTGGCGCAGCAATAAAGCAGCGGTGGGCTTCTCTGTTCCGAGGGCGAGGGCTCCCATGGTGTCCATGATGAGGTTGACCCAGAGCATCATGACGGCGTTAAGGGGAGGGGGGAAGCCGGCGACGGATCCGATGAAGACGAGCGCTAGGGCGACGACGTTGACGGTGAGCTGGAATTGGAGGAACCTCCTGATGTTGTCGTAGACGCTTCGGCCCCACAGGATGGCCCTGACAATAGAGCTGAACTTGTCGTCGGTGATAACGACGTCACTTGCGTTCTGGGCGACCTTGGTTCCGGTGATACCCATACTCAAACCGACGTCACTCGCCTTCAAGGCAGGGGCGTCGTTGGTTCCATCTCCGGTGACACCGACGACCTGACCGCCGTTGGGCCTCGAGGCCTTCCACTCGTCCTTGTAGCCGGGCAAGAACAGATCCTTCTCGGACTCGTAGTTCCTGCCAGGGTGGAGGGTCTCCCACTCCTTCTTGTTCGCGGGGAGCCCGTGGCCGTTGAGCCTGGTGACCATAAGGTATTTGTCGTCGGGGGAGCTCCTGGCCATGACCTGAACCCTCTCCAGAACCAGATCGGCCTGGGCAGGGGTCAGGTTCCTGTAGACGGGTCCCTCGATACAGGCGACGTTGGGCAGCATAGCGTTGAGCTTGGCGGGGTCGGCCTTGAGCTGCGACAAGCGAAGCGAGTCGCAAAGGAGGGCGTATTTATAGTGTTAGAAATTTGTGTCGAAGTTGTGAGCAGCGCGTTGACATCGAATACACCCGCCTTCTCAGCTCATCGCTTCGCTCCTCATAGTATTTGGCTTCGTCCTCGCAGGCTCTCACCTGCTCGTACATCTCCTTGGTAAGAGTCTCGCCAGTGCCGGTCAGAATGCCGCACTGCATGGCGATGGCCCTGGCGGTGATGATGTTGTCGCCGGTGACCATGCGGACCATGACTCCGGCGCCCTGGGCGGTCTTGACGGCATCCTTCACGTCCGAACGAAGGGGATCGATGATGCCGACAATGGCATCCAAGATGAGGTCAGAGCTGTCAGGGGGGTCGGTCCTGTAGTTGGCAGGGATTGCGTTCAGGTCCTTGTAGTCTTTGTGAGCGATGGCGAGCGTACGGAGGGCCCTTCCGGCCATCTGGTCAATCAAGTCGAGGAACTCCTTCCTCTTGGCCTCCGTCATGGGCTGCTTGGCCCCGGACTCGTCCGCGAAGTGAGTGCAGTCGGCGAGGATGACCTCGGACGCTCCCTTGCAAAGGAGCTTGACCTTGCTGTCCCCGGAAGGGTAATCGCAAAGAATGACGGTACTGCGCTTCTTGGTGGAGTTGAAGGGGAACTGCATGTCCCTGGAGGTGGAGAAGTAGGTGTCCCTCGAAGCCTGACGAGCGAAGCCAGTCGAATTGAAGGTTGTGTGACGGCGTTAGAAATGGCGGTGAAGGAGTTGACAGCACAAAGTTGATATCTCATAGTTTTGGCTTCGTCCTCGCAGCCTCTCACCTGATAGTCAATGCCCCACTTCCTCAACAAGAGGACCATGGCACCCTCGGTGGCAGAGCCAACAACCTTGGCGCGGTCGTAGGCCTTTCCGTTCTCGTCCTTGTCCTGCAAGAACACGTTCGAGTTCACGGCACAGTTGAGGGCGAAATCAGCCTTCATCACCTCGGAAGGAGTGACGGTCTCGAATGCGTCCTGGTCGATGGCCTTTCCGGCGAAGAAACCCTCGACGATGGTCATCCTATTCTCGGTCAAGGTTCCGGTCTTGTCGGTGCAAATATTAGTGGCGTTACCCATGGTCTCACAAGCCTGAAGCTGCCTAATGAGGTTGCCCTCGCTGAGCATCTGCTTGGAAGAGTAGGAAAGGGAAATGGTCACGGCGAGGGGAAGTCCCTCGGGGATCGCGACGACGATAATTGTTACGGCGATGATAAAAGCCTCGATAACGTGCGTCCAGGGGTCCTCGCCGTCGTACTTGAGCCAGATCATGGCGATGAGGGCGCAGAAGGTCAGAAGGGCGGCTCCGCCTCCTCCCTTGCCGATGAGCTCGACCATGTCCTCGAGTTTGTCTTGGAGAGGGGTGTTGGCCGCCTCGGAGGTGAGGTTGGCCTTGATCTTTCCCCACTGGGAGTCCTTTCCGATGCCGACGCAGACAACCTTGGCGTCTCCGCTAGTTCCAGTGTCTGTCACAACACAGGAGGACAGGAAGAAGGGATCCTTGAAGAAGTCCTTCTTGAGGTCGTCGGGCTCGCCAGTCAGGGCCGACTCGTTACACTTGACGCCGGATCCCTCAAAGAGGATGCCATCTGCGGGAATGCCGTCTCCACTCTTGAGCGAGACGACGTCTCCGACGACGAGGAGGTCGGGGTTGACACGGAGCGTCTCGCCGTTCCTGATGACGGTGCACCTATCGAGGGCCTCACTGTTCTTCTCCAAATCCCTGAACTGCTTCTCCTTCTGGTAATCGTTCGTAGCGGTCACAGTGGACACCAACAATACAGCGATGAGAATGGCAAGTCCCTCGATCCAGCCCTTCTCAGGGTCCTCATACGAGCCAACAATAAGAGACACGAAGGCGGCGATGATGAGGATGATGAGGGTGGTGTCGTTGAAGGATTCGACGAAGAGGGTGAGGAAGCTGCGGGTCTGGGGTTAGCAGTTGGTTTGCGCAGGGGGGCGCAGGGGGGCGAGGGGGGGGGGGTGCGGAGGGCGCATTATCCATGGCGAATCGAAAATCCCACACACGAAAGCTCAGGAGGGAGGGAGCGAAGCGACCGACCAGCCAACAAAGAAGGTTGGCTACTCAAGGGAGAGAGCGTAGCGACAACCCAGCTAATCGAGCGAGGGACCTAGTATATATATATATATATATATATATATAACCCTAACATTATAATACCTCCCATGTGTATTCCTCGGCCTCACCTCTTCATGGGCTTCTCAGGGAAGATATTGGCTCCGTAGCGCTCACGGCTAGCCTCGACCTGGGAATCTGTCAGACCGGTCTTCAAGTTCAGACCCATGCGGGATGCGAGGCCGTCAGTCCCCCCGAGGTCATCGAGGTTCTTCTTGTTGTCCTCGCTGGCCTGCGCAACGTTAAGGGAATCGAGGATATCCTGAGTAAGGTCCATATTAGTTCCCGATGGAATCACCTGGGCCATTCCTACAGAGCGTTCGTTATCCTGCTTGCTGGGTTCAGGCTCCATCAAGGAAGGTAAGACAGATGGGCCGAGAAGGGGCAAGAAAAAGAGCTTCTTGGTGGATATTTCGGCGCAGGGTTAGAGAGATGGGGTGATAATGCCTGCAGCGGGACCGACGGGGGGTTTCTTCGGCCTAGGCCAAGATACTACCCGAAAGGCAGGATACACCTACGAGGGAAAGTCGCGGCAGCGCAAGGGGAAGGACAATGGGGATGTTTTGTGCAGGGACTTTGACCGTGAGGAGATCTGACCAAATGTCCAATTTTTGGTTATGAATTCGCGACGGGCGCAGGCAAAATTGGGGACATAGCGCCGGGGGAAGAGCAGTTACTGACACTCACCTTCTCTAAAAACTAGATAAGGAAATCTAAAAGCTGTGGAGAGGGAAAAGGTAATACCCGAGGACGAGCACCCTCAGCTGTTAATATTTCGGGCTGCCTGAGGGGCTTTCCCAAAACGTCGGTTTATCCGTTTTTCGGGGATTTTCCGGCATAATGAATATACATCTGATCGGTCTCACTAACTATTAGGGGTGCAGGTACGTCTGGATAAATATTTTTTATAAGGAGGGGGCAAGGACCGGGCAAGGAGGATATATTGGTGTTGGAATTGGAAAATTAAGAGCCTAGCGGGGAGATCAATTGGCGACGGAGGTTTCTTGGTTCGTATATATGGACACATAAATGGAATTCGAATGACCGACCCTGAAATACCACGTAATTTGCTAAATGTGGAGCTTCTTTAATAGACCCTGCGGCGAGAGAAAGGTGGTGAAGAGTGGTGAATGGTAGTAAAATAAAGGAAAGCAGTTATGCATTGAAAAAACTCAGACCCCTCCTGCTTCTGGATCAGCTCCAACTTCCCGGCTCTACAAAGTAGACGTCTTCCTCGCAAAAATCATAGTATGCCTTATCGTGCTTCACGGTAAAAGCTCGTCCTCGGGCATACCCATGATCTGCTCTAAGCGTCTCCAACTCTTTTGCCCGAGGGGGCCTTTTCGGATTAAGCTGATCAAGACCCCCGCTCAATCGAATGCGCTCTGCCAATACTAAGGCCTCGCACTCTCCATCCGGGCCCAAGAAGCAACCAACCAGCATTATTTTGTGGCCGAAATAACCCACGTGGGGCAACGTCCTGATCCGAGGAGCTCCGTTAAACAGGACCAGGATTCTTTCTGGTACCTCTCGCAGCATCGACTTTCCTACGGGCGAAATCCTCTCATCGAGCTCAAAGTCATCTGCATCCTTTCCGCTAACGATGATCAGTTCATCTTCGTTCGAAACGGAAAAGTCAAATATTTGCCGCACGTAGTCCCTCGCATCATCAGACGTCCACTTGTCTTCATCTCCACCCCCTCCCAAGCCGTACTTAGGGTGGACGACATTGCTCGCATCGTAGGGTGTATCTCCCGACATCCAGTGTTGTGTTTTACCCTGCACCTTCCCACCCGCACTAACTACATGAGTGTCTGTGTCCGATTTTCGCACGTATTGGATCTTCACATTTTCCTTGGACACGTTGAAACTGTAAATACAAATCGAAGCGCTGCTGAAATACCTTCTTGTCTTCAGCATGAAGGAGCCGGAGGAAGCCAGTCCCAGGTGCGGGTTGAGCATTGGCGTCAACAGGTACTCGTGGATACGATTCGTGAGGGCTTCTGGAATGGCCACAACATCGCCAAATATATTCTTCATAATCCGATTTGTGGCTAATAGAGCACGCTGTACTTCTTCCCATGATTCGGGACGATACAAGAATGCAGAGTCTTTAGAATGAATGGGGGTCAAAGACGAAGGGAGCGCCATTCGTTCTTATATATTGCTGCTGAAATTTTCTGTGAAATATCGAGAATGAACGAAACGGCAACAAAGCGCGCTCTAGCTGCTCCTATCTTGTTTTTGTCCAATTCCTTGAACCATGAAAATTTTCCCAAAAAATCTCACCAAACCAAATCAAGCTGCCAGCAAGCAATCTAAGTTTCAGAGTTCAGGCATCTCGCAACAACTCCCCAAGTGCAATCGAACAAATTGGGCACCCCTCCACCGCTCAACCTCACTATCTCTTCCATCGCCCCTACCCCGAGCAACAGCTATAAAAGACTCAACTTAAAATATTCTATTCCTAAACGTCTAACGACACCTCCCTGTTGGACAGACCTTCGCCAGTTGTATACTTGACGCCGGAGAGGTCTATCGCCCCTCCATTTCTTCCTCAAAATCTCTTAGTTCAGCCCATTTTCCAACATTGCAATACAGGCGAAGGCGCTGACCACTGCACAGAACCATGATGATGATAAAGCCCGCCCGCAAGAAGGTCACGAAGAAAATCGTAACGAAGCCCCCGATACCACAACCCGCGGCGCAACCCGTCCCCGCCACGAGCGCCGGCGGCCCCACTCTGACCCCAAGAACAGAAATGGAGCAACTCAAAGCGAAGGTCGCGAACCTTGAGGCCCAGCTGAGTCGTCAAAAGTCCAACGACGCCAACGACGAAAACATTATGCCAATCTTAGCAAAACCCGTGGCCTTGAGGGCGGTCACAAATCCGAGTCCTCCCGGCGTTTTGAGGCCCAGTAGTTTTGGAAATAGTAGCCGATCAAGCCCCGTCAATGAAAGAAAAAGTCAGGGCAGCAGCAGGAGGACGAGCAAGTCGTCCACTAGCGGCTCGAACACTCCGGTCCAATCGAGAGGGGGGGTGCTGGGCGCGGTCGACTTCGCTCGGGTTGGTGAGGTGGAAGTGCAAGCGTCAGGGGCTGAGGGCACGACAAGCATGATAAACACTCTCGTCAGCGGCTCGTCTGGTGCAGTTGTCGACGTGGGCAGAGTCTTGCCCGCGGGACACAAAAAGAATATAACTGACGCGGAAAGCAACGCTGAATACTTCGACGACAACGACGACGACGGCGCCCTGATGGCAGATAGGATGAGGAGTAGGTATGACAGTACGGATACGCTGCAGAGCTTCGAGAGTTATAGCGACAACAGCGAAGCGCAAACAAGCCCAATAAACAGTCTGATGGGAAGCGAAGATAGCGGTGAGCCGAGGTCGCCGGCGTCATCTTCCTACACGAGCGGGTCTCCGCATCCAAAAACTCCCGCAGGCGTAAGGCGCCTCCCTCCGAGAGCTGTCGATACGAGCACCAACGATATTTTCTCTCCGGCAAACATATCCCAAGGTGCCTGCCTCGATAAGTTCGGGTACGCTCCCGGAGAGATCGTGAACAAGTTGTTCTTAGAGCACGCGATCACGGAACACGAAGATAGGCTCATCAGGTACTTGCTGGCGAGGGACGACAGGAAGACTCTGGAGAACTTGATGATGATAGAAACTGGTGGAATTACGAAGGAGAACATAGTCATGTTCAGGGATCACCTGGCGGTGACGATGCAGGCCTTCAGAGACTCTCCAATGGCCAAGGCTGGGGTAGGGAACAGATTATTTTTCGACGAGGGCGACGGAGACGAGGATGGAGGGCCCGGGAGTCCGAATAGGTGAGGCACTGAGAATGCGGGGACGTGATAATGGCGAGAGTACGAGCACAGCCTCTCTCACCATCACCCAATTCTAACTCACTACGCTCGTCGCAGAGCTCCGGAGAGGCCCGACACCGCTTTGCCAAAGGAAGATGAGAGTCTCAGGGGAGAGAATCCGCAGCCTATGATTCCCTTTTCATCGGTCATTCACAAGGTGCTCGTAAAGATTGCGATGCGTCTCAGGGAGCTCGGCCCCTCGACCAACAACAGAGAAAAGGTAATTTTGGTGGGTTCGGGCATGTACAATCCCTTGCACCGCCTCCACTTGCGAATGTTCTACTTGGCGCGACAATTTTTGGAAGGTCACTCGAGGTTCGAGGTGCTCGGTGGAATCGTCAGCCCCTGCCACCCCACGGCTGTGAGGCAGAAGTTCAGGCAAAAGCCCCGCGAGATTATCCCTCCGAAGCACCGCCTCGCCATGGCCCGCCTGTCGGTCGGAGACTCGGCCTGGCTGACCGTCGACCCCTGGGAGATTACCAGGCGCAGGGTGCTCGACTACCTGTCTGTGCTTGACCACGTTCGCGAAATAATCGACGAGGCTTTCCCGCACCTCAACATCCGGCTGATATTCTTGACCGACGGCAACAACTTGCCAAAGCTCTCGGTGCCGGCCCTGAAGGAGAGGAAGTGCAATTGCCTCTGCATATGCCGGCCGATGCAAGTCGACATCCTGCTGAAGCAGATAACCAAGGAGTGGAAGTACGTCGCGTACGTTTTGGAGGACACAGCGATTCTGAGCAACGACCTAGAGGGCATCAACAGCTCCAGGGTCAGGAGCGACGCGATCGCCGGGAAGGACATTTCGAAGCAAACGAACAAGAAGGTCGCGAACTACATTAAGAAGCACAAGATCGCGGACAAGATGGGAGGGGTCGAGCGGTGGAACAGGGAGGACAAGCTTTGGGACTTCAAGGGCGACGACGAGCTCGACAGGCCTTATATTAAGATGCCTCAGAGCCTGATGGCAGCACGCGTAAGGGCCGAGAGCGAGGATAAGATTCTCGAGGAGATGGGCGCCGTGGTTCACAAAGAAGAATTCAGCCTGTTATTTTGATGCAAATGCAGCTGTTGTCATTGATTTCTTATTATTTTGGTTATTATTATCATTCTTCTACATTCTGTTAATCTTGTACTTCTTCTTAAGGAACTCGTCGAGAATGTGCGCCTGCCTCAGCAAAGATCCGTCATCACAGAACTCTTCAATGATATCCCTGATGGTCTTGTCGAGGTTTGGGTCCTCGTCGCCTCGAAAGCACAGCATACCCATGGACATCAGCTCGGCCACGGAGAGAATGTCCTGCCTGCTCTTGAGTATAATTTCGAGGAACGCCTTCTTCTTCTTGGACTTGGACTTTCCCGTCGTCCCTCCTCTCTGGGTGTCGAGCTCGCCGTTCACGTCGATTAGGCTCCCGAATATACTCTGCGTCATGATGTCGACGACGTCCCTGGCGTCCTCCTCCGTGACGTAGGGCCGGAGGCTCGCCTTCGCCCTGGCCTGGCTGAGGCGGACCATGCTCTCGAGCTGTCTGGTCGTGATGGGGAGAGGCTCGGTGCTGGGATTTTTGGGGTACTTCATAGCGATGTAGAAGTCCTTGAGAATCGTGGCAGCTTTGGCTTTGAGCTTGGGGTGGCAAAACTTACGAGCGTAGGCGATGTAGTCGCGGACTATGTCCATGGGCAGGGTGGGAGCCTTCCTGTGCTTTTGAATTCTGCGAGGGCAAAGTGAGGAGTAAAGTCAAGTTTTAGAATGAAATGAATGGCCAGCGAGGGGTGAAGCGACGACTTAAAATGAAAATGAAGACCACGCGTTGTCGCCCTTTCCGCAACTTCTCACCTTCTAACGGTCTCGGACAGTTCGGTAAGGTACTTCGTCTGCGAAGACTGAGACGGGTCGAGGGGCGGTTCGTTGTATCCGGCGCCCTCGACCTCGTTCATCTGATCGGCTGAGCGCTTGTAGTGCTTCCGCATGATGTGCTCCGAGACTCGGGCGTCGATCTCGGTGTCGGGCGTGTCCTGGAGGATGAAGCAGAGGTCGAAGCGGCTGAGGACGGGGGCGGATATCTTCAAATTTTCGGCCACGCTCTTGGAGACGTCGTACGTTCCCTGCGCCGGGTTGGCGGCCGCCACGACGCTGCACCGGGCCTGCAGCGACGTGCATATGCCGGACTTGGCCACCGAGACCGTCTGCTGCTCCATGCACTCGAGGAGCGCGACTTCCCCCCCGCTCATCTTGTCGAACTCGTCGATGCAGCAGATGCCCCCGTCGCTGAGGACGAGGGCGCCGGCTTCGAGGGTCGTCTGGCCGTGGTCCTTGACCACTGAGACGGTGAGGCCCGTTTTGCTCGAAGTGTTGCCGCCTATGTACACGCTGCGGGCGAGGAGCGAAGCGAGGCCCGAGCGTTAGCGAGTACCGAGGGAGCGAAGCGACCGAGAACCCCCACGTGACTATATACTATATTATATACCGAGGGATTTTATTCTAACAACCGTCGCTTAGATCAACGAACACCACTCCTTCCTCCCTGCATGCGTCGTCAGCTCGTCGCCTTCACTTCTCTCAGCGTCCTTACCTCCTCCTCAGAAGCTCGCTCGTCCTCTTCAGAAGCTGACTCTTCCCCATCCCCGGATCCCCCACAATAAGAATATGCGGATTCGTCCTCGTCTGAACCTGGTTGGGACTAGGATTCGGCGTCCCGCTCAAAAGCACCAAAAGCAACCCAGCCTTCGCCAGCTCGTGGCCGCATATCTCAGGAGCCAGAGAGTTCACAAGCAGGTCGAAAGGAAAAGCGTTCCTATCACCGACGGAGTTAACCACGGGAGGTATTCCCGGACCGCAGTCAGCCCGGGCCACGCTTTTAATAGATCGGAGCTGTTGAATAGTGAAGCCGCTACCTGCGACGCCTTCTCCAGCCCCCTCCGTCCCTCCGTCCTCCACTCCCACCCAAACCCCCCTAAGGAAGAGCGTGTAAAGGCTGTGGTTGACGGCCTGCTTTCCCGCCTTCCCCGTCCTGTGCATTGAGTTCATGGAGTCGACGACTCCTACGATTGTGACGCAGTCGCCTGCCTTGCATTTGTCGACTAGGTCGGAGTGGACTTCGCACTGGAGGGTTAAAGGGACTTGGCCGGAGGAGGAGGAGAGGGATTGGAGGGTCAGGGTCTGCTCGTCGACGTAGTCTATCTGGTTTATTATGAAAGACTTTGAGGGGCACTTCTCTGAGGTGCAGCGGGAGGGGGTTTTGTAGATGCCGTTGCGGAAGACGCAGTCGAGGGACTTCGTCTGGCACTTGGGGCAGAAGAACTCGCCGCGGGAGAGGGAGGGGTGGGGGTTGGACGCCTTTAGGACGGCACCTTTCACGGTTATTAGCTTGCCGGAGTAGTCGGAGTTTATTTCGGAGAAGGAGACCAAGGGATCGACGGAGGTTAGGGAGATGCTGAACTTGCTCTCAGCGTCGGGGGGGAGCTGGTTGGTATTGAGGTGGGGGGAGGTGGAGAGGTATTTTAGGGCTTTCATGAAGCCGACGGCGAGGCCGAGGGCGGCGCAGGCAGAGTCGGGGGCGTCGCGGAGGTAGGAGGGAAGGGGGTGAGTTTGGGAGGAGCTGGGGAACATGTTAGAGTAGACGGTTATTAGGGAGGGGACATGGAGGGTGACTCTGGTGGTTGGTATCGTTCTGAGAGTGTAGTGTAGTGGATTTTAGTGTGTGGGATTGGGTTGGGTTAGGGGGTGTCAATCGTTGGGGTCGGCGGTTCGAATGTTGGTATCTATCTGTTAGGGTCGTGGTTTCACCTGTTGATGGAGCTCTGCCTGTTGGACTTTGAATTGATAGCCTCGAATATTTTGAGCTTGGCCTCCTGCAGATTCGTGCCGCCTGTCGTGTACTGGGTCATAGCAATCGATGCCATCGCTACCGACTGAGCTGACGACATGTTGTTGGGCTTGGTGTCGGACAAGTCTAGGAAACATTTAGTCAGGTTTTCAGAGTATAAAATATGATCCGTCAGGGGGCCAGGGTTTTTGTACGTTGGGGGAAGACCAGGAAAGTGAGTTCTCCAGAGGCTGCTGAAGATCTGGTGGTGAACGTTTGATTGAGTGAAGGGAGAATTCTGACTGAAGACGGAGGTGCTCATGGCGGCTCGGAGGGAAGAATATAAAAGAGACTGAAAACTGAAAGCAGATGAAAGAAGAGCGGACTATTAGCCGTACTAGTAATAGCGCAATTAGTATGGTTCGTTTTGAAGGGAGTGGACCAAAGCAAAGGAAGCAGCGTGTGATGAATATCGAAACAAATTGATGAGCCTCATTCTGGTGATTGTCCTGTGAAAGGAAATAGCCGACTTTTATCATTCATTATTACGCAATATGTCAAAAAGAACGTCTGAAGATCGCGCGAATGCAATTGAGATACTAGATCCGAACAATTTAGAGGACGGAGATGACGAGGAGGAAGTAATTGAAGGCTCTGAGTTTGATTCTGCCTCCGACGGAACCCCAGCCGTGGGAGGGGATGATTTCATGCATACAAACGATTTCAGGCGACTGTTCGTTGATTTCGTTATGGTTGATACTTTAGTAGCGATGCGTTGGCTGGATACAAAATGGCACGCGGTCGTTGAGAAGAAGCTGACTGAGTTGAAGGAAGATGAGCCGTACGGCGAGATTATTGTTCATGGAGGGAATGATATAAATGAGGATGAAGCTTATTCTGCCGCGAGGAGGGAATGGATGAAGCAAGTGACGAAGGTAGTCTTCCTTCTGAATATTACAGAGGTCGGAGATTATGCCTGCTTCAAAGCCTCCAATCTCGTCGCTGTAGACATCCCCGAAGGCATTACAATCATCGGTAGAGCTTCCTTCGCAGGCTGCATTAGGTTAAAAGACATTAAGTTCCCAAATTCGTTAACATCAATTGGTAGTTACTCCTTCCAAGGTTGCTCCAGTCTAGAACAGGTCTATCTGCTTCACACGAACGTACTAGAATTAGGTCAAAGTGCCTTCCAGAGATGTGAAAGTTTAAGAGAGATGAAAGTCCCAGATTCGCTTCAAAAGTTTGGTACCTGTAGCTATGTCTTCTGGCGCTGCTCCAAGCTAGTCCCCGCCGACATAAAAAACTTACGACACCGAGGCGGTAGTCGCCTACCTCCGCTCTATACAATAATTAACTGCAATGAAATAGTTTTCATCAAACACAAAAAGAAAACCCTTTTGCAAAAAACCACAATTGAAATTCAATTTTAAACATCTCCAGGCGCATATTTTAAAGTAATTTTCACAAGCCAGAAGAAGATTAAAGGGAATGATAAGCGGTTTGTTGTTTTGATGAAAACCGGCACTAACATTTCAATGTGGCAGAGCGGAGGTAGGCGACTACCTTGGATACATCATGCCCCCAACCAATGTAAATGGTGGAGGGGACCAGCTTGGAGCATCCGGTGAAGACATCGTCAGCAAACGTTTGAAGCGAGTCCGGGACCTTCATCTCTCTTAAACTTGTGCAATCATAGAAGGCATAAGCAAGTAATTTTTCAACGTTCGTGTGAAGGAGATCGACCCTTTCTAAACTGGAGCAACTACCGAAGGATTCTGTACCAATTGATGTTAATGACTTTGGGAACTGTATCTCTTTCAAACTACTACAGTATGTGAAAGAATAATCACCGATGACTGTAATGCCTTCGGGGATGTCTACAACGACAAGAGTGGAGGCGTAGTAGCAGGCATGATCTCCGATCTTCATAATATTCAGAAGGAAGACTACCTTCGTCACTTGCTTCATCCTTTCTTCCCTCGCATCAGGATCAGCTTCCTCATCACTTATATTCACATCATTCCCTCCATGAACAATAATCTCGCCGAAAGGCTCATCCTCCTCCAACTCAGTCAGCTTCTTCTCAACGACCGCGTGCCATTTTGTATCCAGCCAACGCATCGCTACTAAAGTATCAACCATAACGAAATCAACGAACAGTCGCCTGAAGTCGTCTGTATGCATGAAATCATCGCCTCCTCCAGCTGGGGTGGCCACGGCGGCAGAATCAAACTCAGAGCCTTCAATTACTTCCTCCTCGTCATCTCCGCTCTCTAAACTGTTCGGATCTGGTATCTTAATATCATTCTTGAGATCTTCAGACGTTCTTTTTGACATATTGCGTAATAATGAATGATAAAAGTCGGCTATTTCCTTTCACAGGGCTTAACACAAAATCAATCTGAAGAAAAAATCAGAATTTGACAAACCTCGACCCTGTCTGACGTCCCCTGTCCCACGCCTGACACAGAATTAAATATTTACCAATCATAATAAATAAAATTATCCAATTCGTTACGGTAAATTAGCACACCCTATTACGACCACCGTCCTGATCATCACGTAACTACTACTTCTAACTGCAAATCCCTTAGAATAGAGGGCCCGCACGAATATCCTTTAGAATATAACTTAAAATGCCCGATACAATCCCTCCCGATGTCGTAAAGACTAAACCCGTCGGTCCTAAACTCGTCCTCCTAAGTGAAACCTTCCACCGTCAAGCAATCCAGCGCGATCAAAGTCCAACCATTCACTGCCTAATGACACTCGGTTCTATCCCTCCTCCCCTCGCCGTCTCCCAGAAGATAAACGAGCTAATCGAGACGTACCCCCTCTTCCGCAGCACTGTAATTGAGCATAGAACCTTCCTCCGTTCTAACTACCATTGGTCCACACCTAGCCTCGAGTCATGTTCCAGCCAATCTTTCATAGAAAATATTTCTCTGACGATAGCAGCCCGCCCTTCACCCCTCATTTCCGAAGGCAACAACAACTCGTGCGACAGAGCTCTCCGTAGGTTCGTCAGCGATAAGATTCCAGACTTCTTCGATACCTCAAGAGGTATGTTCAAAGTTTACGTCGTAAAGTATCGAGTGGATGGGGAGGGTGAGGAGCCAATTAAGGACAGGTGCGACCTTGTGTGGAGGATACACCACGGAATTGGGGACGGGGTACTACTCAGCAAGTGCCTTGAGTCGATGTGCGAGTTTCAGAACGTGGAGGGCGAGGTGACTAAGACACAGACTAGGAAGCCGAGGAAGCCCATACCTCTACACAGGAAAATTTGGTTAGGTCTTTCGGCGTTCATTAAGACTGTCACGCTCCCGCTCACTTTCTTAGACGCTTCGACGGGTCTGAAGGCCAGCAGTGACTACAGAAAGTTGGGCAAGGCAAAGGTGAGGCAGGTGTGGTGAATATTTGTCGTGCTCTAGATTGTCGAACGTCGACTGTCAACGTCACCATCAACGCAATTCTAACTCTTGTCGGGGGGTTTTCCGGGCTCCTCTTAGACTTACGCGACGAGTAAAACCTGGTCTGTCTCCGAGTTGAAGTCAGTATCGAAGAAAATGAACTGCACAATCAACGACATCGTAATGTCATGCCTCTCAGGAGGCATCCGAAGGTACCTCCAATCGATCTCCGACCCCGTAATACTTCGTAAAAAGTCGCTTAAAATAAGAGCCCTAGCTGTAGTTAACACTCGCACGAACATGGAAGGTCTACTCACCGCGTTCAAGAACTGCGAGGCGCCCAACGAGTTCTCCTACGTGATCCCTACCATGCCTTTGGGATCGATGGCAGAAAAGGACAGAGTACTACAATGCAAGAAGGAAATGGACAGGTTGAAGTCTTCACCCGAACCTTTCGTGGTCCGTAAATTGAACAATACAATCCGCGATATATTCGGCGGAAAGTTCGTCCTCAAGTTCAACTGCGATTACGTCGTTAACAAGTTCACGTGTTTCTTCTCAAACCTTCCCGGTCCAACGGCTCCGCTTAAAATAATGGGATGCGAGTTGAAGAGGATGAGTAATTTCGTTCACCCTATGATGTACGGTTGTGGGTTGAGCATTCAGAGTTACAACGGGGAACTGGTTATCAACGCGAGTTGTGATAAGGAGAAGATACAGGATCCGGGGAAGTTCATGGGCTTCGTTGATGAGGTTTGGGAAGAACTCAAGGAGGGGGAACGTAGAGAGGGGGGGGACAGCCAAATTTAAAGTAAAATTCCCCAAAGGAGAGGTTAAGAATTTTGCCTTTTTGTGTTGTCAACGTTGTAACTTATTTACTAGCGTGGGTTTAACTTATTTCTCCCCCCCCCCCCCCTCCCTTCCCCTTTCTCTCTCATTCCCTCTTAACAAAAACCAGCACCAAACACTCGCTCAACGCAACCAACTGTGGCATAGTGGGCTTAACCTCATTCTCATCGATCTCGAACCACTGCTGACTAGCGTCGTGCCTCACGTGAGCCTTGTACCCCCCAGACTGCAGCGCGTCTGCAGCCGTAGAATCGACGTTCACGGGAGAAGTGTGGCAGACGCTTGAAACGAGATCGTAAGAGTTTGAACGGGGAGATGTCAAAGCGGAGGTTATCATGTTGACTAGGTCAGACTTCTCGCAGCCTGCGATTGAAGAGGGTGGAATTTTTAAAGCCGAGGCGGTGGATTTTAAGGAGGATACGCTCATGGAGGAGAGGGAGGATACGGGGGGGGCGTTGATTGAGCCGCCGCCTGAGAAGTCGAGGTACTGGCCCATGGCGAGGTTGTCGACTGGGAAGGTGATTACTGTGGGGTTCTTCTCGGTCTTGCCGAACTGGTTCTGGGTGAACCTACCCAGATGCAGGACGAGGTACTTCGGCAATTTCTGTATGGTGTACCTCTTCTTCGTCAAGCTACCTCCCGTGACTACGTCGACGTATCTCTTGCCGTCGAACTTAGCCAGGAGCTCGGAGATAGGCTCTTGGGGGATTACTAGGCCGCCCTTGTCGTCGTCTTTGAAGAGAGGCTTGTGGGGTATGTCAAGGGTCAAGTTGAGGAAGTTCGTAGTCACGTCTATGTAAAAGGGGTAGTAGAGGTGGTTGGGTGAGTGTTTACAATTTGGGGTTAGAATGTTTCGTTATCGGTTTGTGGTTCTTTTGATGGTGTCACGGTCTTCTCACCCGTCTCCGAAACTTCCAACTCCCCAGCATCGTCCTCGGGCTTCTCCTTCGACGATAGGATCGAGTCGTTGAATTCCTCCGCGGCGGCGGCGTTTTTCTTCTTCGTGGTTATGCTCCTGACAACGACTGTCCCTTGAAAGACTTCGGTGATGATGGTTTTTTTCTTCTTCCTCGTTTTCTGGAGCAGGAGCAGGAGTGGGATTGTTCGAATTAAATACAAAACATGCGAAATAGAACGTTAGAAATAAAGCAGGGACGGGACGGGTGTGCGCTCGTGATACCCTCTTTCTCACCTTATCCATAAGATTCAAAATCCCTCTATGAAGCATATTAACCAACCACGTCATAAATTCACTCGCATTCCCCTGCCTCCCAATAACGAATTTACCCTTACTCAACAACACAACCTCCTGAACTAAATCCTGCGGGTCCAACGCTACCCTGAACCTCCCCCCGCTCCAAACTTTACGTACGACTTCACCGAAACGAAGGACTAAACAACCTACTTCACCGCTTTGAACGTTCACGTTGTGGATAGAACCGTACAGGGAAAGCTCGTCTCTACGGAGGAAGTAATCGCGGAGGGGACGGACGTGGCAGAGACTCTGCACAGTCGTTGATATGTAGTCTGTTTTGCTTAGGTTGTTTAGTGAGACGTAGCCTCTGAGGTATTTTCCTCCGAAGGCTGAGCTCGAGAGTTCGACGTTGGAGTCGATAGTAGAGACGGTGGAAGGGGAGTGGGCGGGGTTGACGGCCTCGGCGATGTCGAGGAGGGACGGCTCGTGTTTTATCTCGTAGGAGTCGGGGAGGCAGTAGAATTTTGGGGGGACGGGGAGGCCGGAGGGGCCAGTCAAGGAGACGAAGACGTTGTGGGACGACTCGACGGAGTGGGTGAAGGCGGGGGTGGAGGGGCCGCGGCCGGAGAAGTACTTGCCGCAGACGAGGCAGGAGTAGACGGAGGAGCGGGTGAGGGTTACGGAGCAGGTTTTGAGCTGGTCGAAGTCGAGGAGGGGGCGAGAGATTGTGTCTAGGTAGGGGCAGGCTTGGGAGGTTTGGGGTTTGGGCACGGTGTCGTTGGTGTGCTTTGGTGTGTTTGCGGTGGTGGTGGTGGTGGTGGTGGTGGTGGGGGTTGGAGTGGTGGGAGTTGGAGTGGGGGTCGGAGTGGGGGCGGGAGCAGCGGCAGGCGTGGGGGCAGGGTTCGGAGCTGTAGCTGGCTTAGCGGCAGGCGCAGGCGCCTCCACCTTCTTCCTCTTCGCCGGCGGCTGCTGAACCTGCTGTTGCGGCTCCTGTTGAGACTCCTCCACTTCCATGTCATCTACGGTTTCCTCTTCCTGCTGCGCTCCGTTCGCCTCAATAGCCCCCTGTAACCTCTTGGACAAAACAGCCTTGAGACCGTCAGTAGATAGGCCTCGTTTCTTCAGCTCAGCCTTGAGCTCGGCGACCTGCATAAAACATGAATGCGCATAAATGTGAGTTACAGGTGCCCCTGTAGTAAATGGACTTGGCCCAAAATGGCACCAGAGGAAAGGCTTCAGCTCACCTTAAGCTTCTTTACGGCAGCGATATCCATATTTTTTAACGCAAGCGTATTGGATATAGGCTGAACTTCAGCTGAACTTCAGTAAATCTGACGTAAACGCGTTATGGGAAGGAAATCAGACGAGACGTGAAATCAAAGTGGCACTACCACTGGAAAACACTTTTGAGACCGTCTCTCTCTTCACGCCGATACGGTGAGGCACTGAAAATCATCTTCTATGAAATTAACTACCTTTGCTATGAGCAATACTACCATAACAGTTCCTCAATCGTATAATAATACTCAATTCAGAGGCAGCGAGCGGAATTAATGGGACCGGGAGGCCCGTCCACGGATCATCAACCCTTGGCTTCATCTACGTGAACACCGTTCGTATTGAAGGTGACGATTTACTGTTTCATACGCGTTTCCGTGAAGTGCGCAGTCATCCAACGTTTTACGGCATTAAATCAAGCATTAAATCAAGCATTAAATCGCGTGTGCCTGCTAGTGGGCCGTCTGAAGCTGCCGGCTGAAGCTGCCGGCTTCACGGAGCGGCGCTGCAGCGAACACGGGCCTGCATTATATCATATGATAAAACTGCGATTTCTTACCATTTCTACACCATTTCTAACCCTAACTACTCTACTCCGCCAGGTATTCACAGTTAATCCCCAGCATCCCATAGCTAGCATAAAATAATAGCCACTAGACAGCCCCACCCAGACAAAAACTCCTAAATTCGACCCCCTCCCCCCCTTCTCAACCCAACCCGTCCACGGCCCCAATAACAAACAAAAACAAATATAATGAGCGCTATGGTCGACTCTCCTCCCCCCGTCCCCGCCTCCTCTTCCCCCGAAGTCCAGCTCACCCCTTCCACCTCCAAGCTCTTCCGCTGCTATAAGGTGATCACGAACATGCTCCAGAAGCGCAAGTACGCCGTCCTCCCCGAGGCCGTGAAGATGACACCCGCTTCCTTCGTTTCCCGGTTCGGCGTGAACCCTGACAGGTCCAGCATGACTATCATGGTAGAGAAGCTCGACGGCAGCGGTCAGAAGCTAATGGTCTTCTTCCCCGAAGAGGAAAAGGTCGGCGTAAAACCCATCAAACTCTACACCGACTACATGAAACAATCGGACGCCAAAAACGCCATCATGGTACTCCGTCAGGGCATAACCCCTTTCGCGAAGCAGGCCGTAGCGGAGCTGTCTTCCGAGTGCACGATCGAACACTTTAGGGAGGCGGAACTTCTTATTGATATTACGGAGCACCAGTTGGTTCCTGAGCACCAGGTGCTTACCGCGGGGGAGAAGAAGGTGAGGACGATTCAGGACAACATTTAGGTTTAAGATGTTATCATTCTGAGCGCGTGATACTCTTCCATTCTCACCCCCCCCAACCCCCCAACCCCGTTCACATCACAGGATCTGCTCAAGAGGTACAGGCTCAAGGAAGGTCAGCTGCCTCGTATCCAGCAGACTGATCCCGTGGCTAGGTATTACGGTATGAAGAGGGGGGAGGTTGTGAAGATTATACGCCCAAGTGAAACCGCTGGACGGTACGTCACATACCGCGTGTGCATGTAAAAGAGAAGCGTTTATTTTTTTAATTGGGGGGGGAGGAGGAAAGGAACGACGGCTATTAAAACACAACAACTCATTTTGTTTCAAAAGAGAAAAAAAAAAAATAATATTTGTCCTACTACCCGCATATTCCTCCTCCTCCTCCTCCTGTCTTCCCCTCAGCCAAACTAATGATGCTCTGCACTCCCATCATGACCGCGCTAACCGCCACAACCCCTCCAATACTAAACGCAATATAACTATTCCTCTCATTCCCTTCCATAAGTTTCGTCATCCCAACCTGCCCCACCCACGTCGCAATGAATCCCAAAAAAAAACACACAACAGCATAATCCTTCACGACCAACCCGAAAACAAAAAAGCTAGTCGTAGCAGTGAAGCTAGTGTAAAGTATCATAGTAGCGCTAGTCGCACCTGAAACTTTAGGGTGTACATTCATAGCCAACATAAGAGGTCCTTTAACGATCCCTCCCCCTACCCCGAACATCCCCGCCACCCCCCCCGCTACGGTGCATATCAGAGGATACACTATAGTGTTGCGTTCTGACCATTGTATGTCTCCGGGGACGTATTTGAAGTTTAGACGTTGTTTTGTGTGGTATTTTTTTATTAAGGTTGTGCGGACGTTGAACATGAAGAGGGTTATTAGGAGGAACATTAGGAGGTTGGAGAACCACCAGCCGGGGGAACCGCAGTGGATGCCTAAGGGGGAGTAGTAGCCGCCGCCTTTTAGGACGTTGAGGATTAGGATGCAGATGAAGAGGGCGGTTAGGGAGGTTACTTTTTGGAGGGAGATGGTTGATTCGGAGGTTAGGATTGTGAGGAGTTCGGGGTCGAGGGTTTCGGGGGCGGGGTTAGGGAGGAGGGAGGTGCTCTCGGATTGGAGGAGACCCTGACCGGACGATTGGTGTTTATTTTAGGGTTAGGGATCAGTTTGGGTTTCGTTTTCTGATGTTCGAAGTTGTTCTCACCTCCTCTTGTTCTTTAGCAATCTTAGCTAGTTCGATGTCCCTCTGTTTCTTCCTTTTCTCAATCTCCTTCGTCTCCTTCTTGTACATTTTAACCGCCTTCTTCAAGCTATTATTCGCCGTCAACGTAAGAAGAACGACGAGCAATATAGCGAGGACGACGTCGTTAAGGAGCTTGTTCACTATCGCGCCTATGAGGGCACCGAGGATCGTCACCGGCTCCATCACTAGGATCAAATCCCAATCTACGAGGGGACGATCGGCAAGAGGGTGGCGCTTGGATGAGTTCAGTATGAAGTTAGCGAGGGAACCGCCGAAGACGGTTATGTTGGAGAGGGGGATGGCGTGCTTCGGGGTGAAGGAGAGGACGAGGGTGTAGAGGGGGACGAGGATGCCGCCTCCGCCTATGCCGCCACCCGCCGCAAGGAGGAGACCGAAGACGGACAGGGTGAAACCGAGGATGGTGCGGCTCGTCAAGGGGAAGAGAGGAGGAGGGTCGACGAATATGCTGGTGTACTTGTGTCCTGTGAGGGCGTTTTTGCCGTCTTTTAGACCTCTTAGTTGTTGCAACGAGTCTTCATCGTACGATTCATTGTCTATCTCATCATAAGAGTCTATCTCATTTATGAATACTAGGACACCTACGTACGCCAACATGAACACAAGGGACACGTATTTAGAGTACGGGCGGTTGGTGGATATTGATGCGGACATTGATGTCATTGACATTGATGTCATTGGTGAGGGAATTCTCACAATGACTGCAGAGGAGACGATGACAGAGAATTGAGTTAGTTGAGGACGAGGAGGTCATTCAACAAGTGACGACTCTAGCGAGTGGCTGCCTCCACGCTGCGGAATCCAGCCAATGCTGCGGCAGCATTGCTGGCTCCAGCTGCCGCTGAATCATGCCGCTGCTGCCGCCACGATGCCGACTAAAGCTGCTGCTGCCGCAACGCTGCCGGTTCCAGCCGCCGTCTACTCCAGCCGCTGCTGCCACGTTGCCGACTCCAGCCGCTCCTGACGCCGCATCGGATTACGAGGTGCTCGGCGTTCTCGGTCCTTGGTCGGTTCGCTCCCTTGGTACCGTGCGCTTACCTCTCTTCAAAGTTTGTTCAGCGTCGCGCAGCGTCTTCAGAACGGAAGCTGGGACGGCGGCACGATAGGCTTGCGGAGAGACGGAGAGAGAGGGGCTAAAATTGTGACTCAAGACGACAATTACTGAATCGAAACTAGCAAATTGGCGATGATGGTAGTAGTGAGAGAACGGCTACAGCTAAAGTCTCCAAAAGCTACAACAGGCAGCGGCACAATTCCAGGGTATTGTGTATGGGACCAATGGAGTTTATCCTGTTTCCCTCCTGTTTCAAACTCCCACGCTCTCTAATCGCACATTTATAATCTTCAAGTCTGACATACTACAATACTATATAACCTCCAGCTTTAAATATTAATCGCACAGCGCCATATAGCAACCCTAACAGGCTCTATAGTTTCCCTTCCCCTTCATCCCCGTCCTCGTACCCCACCCCTCACACAAAGAAAAGGTGAGCCGCCAAGCGACCACTGGACTTATGCGATGCAAAGACAGGAGCGGGCTTGAGTCGGCAGCGCGGCGGCAGCAATGCGATGGCAGCAATGCGGTGGCAGCAACAGCAAGCAGTCGACAGCAGCGGCTGGAGTCGACGGCGGCTGGAGCCAGCAATGCGGCGGCTGAAGCGGCTGGAGCGGCAGTATGTCAGCTCAGTAGCTTGAGTCGGCGCACTCGCTTGAGTCGACACTTGTTGAATCTTCTCCTCGTCCTCACCTCAACTAACTCAATCCCTCTCTCTGTCATGTCATCATCACAGGTCCTCTTAATCATGACAGAACGCGGCATGCAACGTAAAACCGACGGCGCCAAACAAGACTGGGAAACCTCCACCTACCCCATAACCTGCGAAACCTGTCTCGGCGACAACCCCTACGTCCGCATGACAGTAGAACAGCACTGCAATCCCTGCAAAATCTGCGAGAAACCTTTCGCCGTTTTCAGGTGGAAGGCCGGCAGTAAAGGTCGTTTTAAATCCACAGTCATATGCCAAGGCTGCGCGAAGGCAAAGAACGTGTGCCAGGTCTGCATATTCGACTTGCAGTACGGTCTCCCCGTCGCTCTCCGCGACAAGGTTTTAGAGGAGTACGGCGCGGGAGCGTCTCTTGTCGCTGTGCCTCAGTCTGACGCTAACATGAATTGGGAAGCTTCTAGAAGGGCGGCAGACGTAGAGAGTGGGAAGGCTATGGTTAAGAATGAGGCCGCGAACGCTGCGCTTATGAAGATGGCTAGGAAGGGACCTAATTACGAGAGGAATTTGCCCAAGCTTTGCTCTTTCTACGCAAGGGGGGAGTGTAATAGGGGGTTGAGGTGCCCTTTCAGGCACGAGAAGGGGAGGGAGGGGGAGGGAAAAGGTAACATGGACGAGGACATCAGGAACAGGTTCTACGGGAAGAGCGCGGGGAAGGGTAACGCCATGGAAAGGTACGAGAGGAGCAGGGAGCCTCTCAAGCCACCTGCGGATGGGACTGTCAAGACGCTTTGGGTGGCTGGACTGCCGAAGGGGGCGGGGGACGAAATTCTCAGGGGAGTTTTCGAGCAGTACGGTTCGATCGAAGGTGTGAGAGTCGCAGGGGACGGATCGTACGCGTTCGTGGAGTTTCAGAGCAGGGCGGGGGCGGAGCTGGCGGCTGCGAGCGCCCTGGGGGTGGTGGTGCTGGGGAAGGGGGTGGACGTTAAATGGGCGAGGGGAAAGGGCGGAGGAAGTCAAGGCGCGGGACAATCAGGGCAGTCGACCTTCGTCGACGCCGACGTTCCCAACGCCGTAGGAGTTCCTCACTGTGTCGTCGCGCCAAAGGCTGCCGCGGCCCCGGCCGCCCCCCCGGCGGCGGCTCAGGAGAAGAAGAAGAGCCCCCCCCC
>BRXY01000401.1:0-20485 GCA_030267945.1 Triparma strigata | reverse complement strand
CCCCCCCCCCCCCTCCCCCCCCCTCCGCCGTCGGAGGCTTCGTCCCCTTCGTCGTCCCCGCCTCCGTCCGCGCGGCCGCGGCTCAACGTACAACCTCAGGAGGCGTCAACGTCCCTAGACCAGGAGGAGGAGTCTTGAGGCCAGGAGGAGGAAAGGCGGGGAGGATCGCTAGGCCTACGCCGTACGCAAGCATGAACGCGGAAAGGCTGGGGAGCATGGCGGGAAAGAAGTGAAAGAAGGATTAATGGGAGAAAAAAAAAAAACCTTTCGTGGAACGAACGATGTTCTTGCATTATTTGTGATTTTGTGTTCTATCGAAATGTTGCTACAATTCGCTCGGCTTCGGAACTCGGCCTTCATCATATGTTTCTTCTCCTTCCCCCGGCCGGATCATATCCGTCAATTTCAACCTCGCGCCTTTCCCCTTCCATTCGATTCTATAAACGTAGACTCCTCCCAAAAAGCTCGTCGCAACGAAATGCGGCCCGTCCTCCCCTCCACCCCCGTAGGCCCGGACGGACGTCCACATCCCGCTCTCCTCCTCGCAATGGCTTAGTATCATATTGCCATTATCAACATTCCACACCTTGATGGTCTCGTCCTTGCTAACCGTGACCATGAGCCTCCCCCCGTTCTCCCCCAGCCCCTCCAAAAAAGCGCAGCCCACCGCGTCCTGCTGGTGGCCCGAAAGGACGTGGAGGGGAACGTCGGGCTTCCTGACGTCCCATATTCTGCCCTCGCAGCCTGAGCCGTCGAAGCCCTTCGAAGAAGTGCAGACGTAGTTGGAGCAGGAGGATGTGTCGCAGTCTAGGGGGAAGTAGACGTACTTCCCGAACGTGAGGGAGGTGGAGGCGTGGGAGGAGGTGTTGGAGATTATGCGGACGTCCCAGATGCGCATGGTGAGGTCCTCGGAGCCCTGGGCGAATTTGCAGCCGCCGTCTTTGAAGAATTGGAGGCAGGTCACCAGGTTACGTGATATCTTTGAAGTGGAGGTGCACTGGCCAGTGGACGAGTCCCACACCTTGACGGCGTAGTCGCGGCCGCCGCTCACGACCAGCTGCGACGGGTGAAAGTGACGAGTGAGAATGAAGTGCCAGGATACCGGTGAAATTGGACGCTTCTTTTTGTTTTGTTGTCGCATTTTTCGCTGTCACTCACCTCTCCACCTAGAGTGGCGCTCACGGCCATCACCGTCAATGTGTGGCCGTGGAACTCGCAGCCGGCGCCCTCGTTCGTCCAGGCGCGGACAGTTGTGTCGCGGGAGGCAGAGAAGACCGTGCCGGTCGAGGAGCAGCCTGTTGTTTGTGTCAGCGAGAATTTATTCATCATTTTATTTGTTGTAAAAACAAAACCTGGCCAGGTAGATGTTATTATTTTGTTGTTGTTGTATTTGCGTCTCACCTTCCACGCAATTGACGCTCCGCTCGTGACCCTCAAAAACCTTGACTTCCCCGCTCTTCCCCAGTTCCGTCACCGCTACTCTATTGTCGTCCCCGCAGGTGACTATTGAATCACCTAACCAGGAACACCCCAGCACTGCACCGGTATGGGTGGCGGGGAGAGAATTGTATTCTGGGGTCTGCTTGGCTTGCGCCGCCGAGGTAGCCCCGGAGCCCGGCGTGCAAAATTTCTGGCCCATTACAAAAGGCTAATCTAAAAATGCTCGAGGCCTCCACCAGGGCGAGTCGATAATTCAAAGGGTGTCGTTGGAAGGTTGATTTGATTACTAGTAGCAGTCACAAGCAGGCGTCTTAGTAAGTCAAGGGGGACTTGCTATATGGAATTGAGGAGCGTAGATCGCTCTGTTGTTTAATAGGAGATATTCAATTCTCTCTATCCTCCTTTTCCTCAAATTTTGCGCCCTGGAACTTTTCACTGGGACTTTGATTTGAGATCTCTAGGTTTATATTGACATAAAATCCGGCGGACATCGAGAAGACCACTTATACTACCCCCCCATCTAGAGGGCCGAACCATCCTTTCTTTGGAAAGTCTCAATTTTTGAACCACTGCAAGACCCCCCGCCATCTTCCCCCCTCCCATTTAGATCCATGGACGACCTGATACAGCAACAGCAGCTTGAGCTGGATCGCCTCCGGGCACTTCGCCAGAGCAGGAACAACGAGTTCACGAGTGACGCGATTAACCTGGCGATCTTCGACAGGAGATATGATTCGCAGGACAGGGGAGGAGGCGGACAAGCACAGCAGGTGAAATCAGAAAACATACAGAGACACCTCGCATTCGTCGCTCGCTATTAACAAACGCCAAAAAATCGCTTGTCTATCAGCAGCGCGTACCAAATTCCAGGCCCACGAATGCCGCCGCGAACCTAATTGAGCATCCTCCTCCTCGAATGTCTCCCCCTCGGAACAGTGTGAATGCTACCGCTGCCTCCTCCTCCTCCTCGAATCATTCGCAAGCGATGGATTGGCAGCGCAAGGTCAAGTCGGCCGAGGGGTACTTGACGGAGTCGAGGTACACCTCCGAGAGGCTTCGAGAAAGCTTCGGCAAAAAGCCCGCCGACACCCTCAAGCAGAGGGAGGCCATGTACGCCAAAGATAGGGAGACGGTGAACCTGAACTGGCTCATGGACGATGGCAACTCTGAGCAGGCTCCTCCGGACTCGTCGGAGTGGTTAGAATCGCTGCACCGGAGTCTTGACGACGCGACACTAGAGGGAGAGCAGACCGCCAAATACGACGAAATGGAAAGGGAGGTGAGAGAGAGAGAGAGAGGATGGACCTTGACGCGAGTTTGTTCGTCAAACCTAACCTCAATGCGCCACGCGTCACGTCGCAGCTGTTCAACGCCGTCGAAGCTCTGGAGAGCCAGAAGTCTGAGTCTCTGAGAGTTAAAAACGAGCTCGTCAAGATGACGGTCGAGAGGGACGAGTTGATCGAAGCCTTGAGGTCAAAGCCCAGGGCCGCCTCGACACAGCGACAACAGCCGCCAGTCAGCGTTGAGGAGTTGAAGAAGCTGAAGGAGGACGTCAAGGAGATGGTCGAGGAGGCAACGAAGAGGGAGAAGGTTGAGCAGGACCTGAGGATTCTGGTTCAGCACTCCGAGGAGAGATGCGAGGCCATGGAGCGAAAGTGGCTGGAGGAGCAGCGCATTGTAGAAGCGGAGTTGAAGAGGATGTCGAGTTGGAAAGCGGAGGCCGAGAAAGGCTTGGACGCCTTGGAGAAGGAGAGGGACACGTTCAAGAAGAACTACGAGGACAGCAAGGTCACCGTAGAGAACTTGAAGGAGGAGATTCTGGCGTTGAAGGAGGGAAAGCCATTGGAGTTTGGAGCCGTAACTGTAGGAAAGGTTGACGAGGTTGATGAAGTGGAGAAGATTGAAGAAGTGAAAGAAGTCGTGGTGGTGGAAGAAATTGTAGAAAAGAAAGAGGAGGTTGAGGACGAAGAAGAGAAGGAACGGGAGGCCTTCCGGGCTGCCGTAGCCGCTTGGAGGGTGGACACGGAGGACACCAGCAAGGCGAGCAAGGGAGACAAAATTTTGACCGCGCGCAAGCCGAAGTCGAAGCCGCAGGTGGAGGAGGAAGAAGAATCTTCCACAGAAATTTTAGACGTCCTCGCCGATATTGAAACTGACGAGCAGTACACAGCCCCGCCGGAGACCCTGTCGCCAACCCCGCCCACTCCCAACCCGAAGCCACTCTTGCTCAGAATATCAAAGTCGGTGACGAGCTCGCCGGGCGGACACAACAGCGACGATGACTCAGAAAAGTCAATCGAGTGGGAGGCCTCTTCTTTGACTCCGGGCAAGAGCAAGAGCTCTCTCATGTCGTCGGCCTCAACCGTCGCCCTGCAGATGATAAACGCCCGTCCCAAGGCATCCATCAAACTGTCAAAGCCCATCACGGCAACGGTACCCAAGGCGAAGCCCTCGCTGTCCCCCAAGAGGAAGGGGAAGGGGAAGGGAAAGAGGGTATCAAAGTCCCCGAAGAAGAGGGAGGTGGAGGTGGTGGATGTGGATGTGGATGCAGATGTAGATGTGGACGTCGATGTGGAGGTGAAAGTAGAAGTAGATGCAGAAGTAGATGGAGGAGGAACCGTGGCTCCACCTCGGATGACTCCCGACTCACCTCTTTCACCTCCCATTCCTCCGAGAAGGAAGAAAAAACCCACCCCTGACCCGTCTCCATCATTCGCACCAACCCCGACCCCGCCCGCTTTCCCCCCCGCGCCCCCTATTTCCTACACCGTTCCGAAGCCCAAGCCCAAGCCCAAGCTTAAACCCGAACCTGAACCCGAACCGGCTCCGACTGCGACTGCGGCAGCGTCCACGCTGGTGAATCCACCCGAAATATCGCGGCACGAAGAGCTCCCTCAACACCTAATCGTGACGCAAGAGCTGCAGATGAAGTACGCGAGGGAGAAGACCCCCGACAGAAAGAAGAAGAAGAAGAAGAAAGTCGGAACGAAGAAGGCAAAATGAAAGATAGAGTGTTTTCGCTTGCAAATTCTTCCCCCTTAACTACAGAAGTTTTCTTTTTTGAATGTTCATCCCACCATCGCCTCCTCCCGCTTCCTCTTCGCCTCCACAAACGGCACCGGGTTCTGATCCCTCCTGTTCCCGTCCTCGATCCTCGGCCCTTGACCGTCTCCGTCAAGCTTCGCAGTCAATTCCAGAGCAATCCTCAACTTCCTACCCGCATGCAATGACATATCCCTCGGCACGGAGACCCTATCCCTCAAATACCTCAACCCTTCCGCTGTCCCTTTCGGAGGTTTTACAACTGTACCAGTCGCCAGATACGTCAAGACACACCTTAAAGCCTGATCAAACTTCCCCTTATCCTCAGTCGGATTAACCTCAACAAGCTGCTCTCTATGAACGTACACTCTCGTTAACGCTTCAAGAGCTACGTCAGAACTCGGAGTAGTAGACGTCTCGAATTCATAATGCGGGGAATCAACGTAACCTCCGTCGATGTATTCCATTAATTTTCTGGTTTCTTTCGTCCCGTCGGAAACGCACATTCCCATTTGAGGGGGGAGATCGTGAGAGTGTGTGTGGAAATCGGATTGGGTGCCTGTGTGCGAGCGAAGCGGAGCCGAGGAGCGGAGCGACGACGTTAGAATAGGAACGAGGAGCGAAACGACGAGCTAGTACGTTCCATTCTAGATATCGAAAGAAATTATCACTATTACGTAGCCTCTAACTTGTCGCTTAGATCCAACCCTCAAGGCAGGTTCAATTCATCACTCTCACCGAGATAAGTTGGGCGTTTTTCCATTTCTGTGAACCAAGCGTTTATGTTAGGATAGGAGGATCGGAGGGAGAAGCCTTTGTAATACGTTAATGAAGCAGACATTCTCTCGATATACGGAGTGAAGATAATGTCGGCTATGGAAAATCCTGAATCCAAGAAGAAGGGAGACTTGGATTTACCGAGTACAGAATCGACTTCTTCAGCAACTGATTTAAACGATTCAGCAGCACGGGATTCACCGCCTGTTAGAGGAACATGACGTCGGCATAGCCAGTCGCACCACGCGCCGAAGAGCTTGCGCTCGAGGCGACGGTAAGGGTACACTTCGTCGCTGTCGAGGTCGGGGGAGGAAGGGACAGGACCAAAGACTGCGTCCAAATTCATGAGGATCACGTCGCTCTCGGTTATGAGCTGGTTATCAATCGAGAGGGCGGGGAGCATCCCGCTCGGGCAGACTTTCCTGTACCACGACTCCTTGTCCCCGTAGCAGAACATGGTGACCTTTTTTACGGCGTAGGGGATGCGGTGTTCTTCGAGGTAGAGCCAGATTTTTTGGCAGTAGGGGCACCAGGCGTGGTGGTCGCGGTAGAGGGTTACGCGGACGTCTTTGGGGTCGTGGCCGAAGAGGCGGAGGGTGGCCTGGGGGTTGGTGGGGCCGTTTACCTTGTCTGGTTTGGGGATGAGGTAGGATGAAATGTCCTCCCACTCTTTTGGAGCTGCCGTTGGATTGTTCGCGACGTTATTAGCGTTCGTTGACATCATGAGAGCAGTGGACGAAGAAGATGATGAGGGAGTTCGTATAGTAGGAGAGAGGACGGCGCTTGCTAGACCAAAAATGCGGCCACTTAGGAGGCGCATCGATCGGGGCCTGAGCTGGCTGATGATCTTTCCTCAGAAATAGAGACTGACGAGCGTGTTCGGCGACGCTTGAAGCTTTGACGACAAAAGCAAGCTTGAAAAAAAAGAAGAAATTGATTAAAGGAAAGAGGTAGAGCGGACGAAGGACTTTACTATTACGCTTTTGTTGAGTTTGCAAATTGGCAGAAACGCTGGAAAGAAAAACCGATGCCAAATGCTGCATTGAGAATGAGGATAAATATTACCGAGGGGACAACACTTCGTCAACTAGAAGCCCTCCATTTTTCGACCCTCTACCCCCTTGCCTTGACACCCACGTTCATAACATAACCTCGCCTCTCTTCCCCGCTATATTGTTTTCAAAGCCTTAGAGTTAACCCAACCCCCGCACCGACCTTCTCCTCCTCTTCCCCCCCCTCTCCTCCTCCTCCTCCCGCCCTCCTCCCCGTCCCGGGTTTCCCTTAAAATCCCCAAAATGCAAAAAATGCACTCCAAAATGGGCGGCAAACGCGACTACAAAACCGACGGCGTCGCCCGCTTCATCTACAACTGGCCTTACTTGGTAATGATCCTCTCCTTCTTAATGGTCATAATGTTCATGAACATCATGACGGGTACGGGTTTGAAGGTTACGTTAGCGCCTAATACTTGGTATGATACAAGTAACCAAATGACGTTGCAGCAGTTCGGTTTTCAATCTGGCTTTGATTCGTGGGCTGAGATGATGACTTCTACGGAAGGAGGGGCGGAGGGGGAGGAGGGGAGGAACGTTACGAGGACGCAGACTCTGGATAGACTTTTCTTGATCTTTGAGAGCGAGGGGGGGGGGAATCTACTGGAGAAGGGGAAGCTGGAATTCATTAAGAAGGTGCAAGGTGAGAGGATTTAGGGTTAGAAGGTTTTCTCGCCCCAGAAAACTATGCTAACTCCTGGCTCGCTTTTAAGACGACTTCTTCGGGTCCGATAATTTCCCTGAGTGGTGCCGCCTGGACGAGGAGACCGGGGAGTGCTTAGGCTTCACCAGCCTGATGGAAAGCGGCGGTGTGGGAAGCTTCTTCGACTCTGACGGCGTCATCAAGCCGGAGGTGAGGGCCTTGCAAAAATGAAATGTTATTCCTGACCCTCCAAAGTACGTCGCGCTTCTTCGGATCTTTGCCGCTAACACTCCAAAACCAATACCCCCCCCCCCGAACACGCAGTCCGAGTGGGACGGAATAATATCCTCCACCTGGTGCTCCGGCTCTAGCACCAAAACCGCGCTCAGCATAACCATGGTCGACAAGGACTTCTCCTGCGACAACAGCGTCGACCCATTCAAGGCAACGTACTTCAAGAGCACCCTCGACCTCGGAGGCCCTCTCGCCGAGTACGAGAGCGTGCAGAGGGACGTGGCGGAGCAGCACAGGGAGCTGGGGGACGGGTACTTCAGCACTGACGCTGCCGTTATTTTCAAGGAGGACCAGAAGGAGGCGAGCGACTTGGGCATCAACCTGTACTTTGGTGGCCTGAACCCCGTCGGAGGGGTGGCGTACGGGTCCGTCCTCTCGTACTTGATGGCTGACATGATGCTCGCCACCGGCTCCATCCTCTTTGTGTTCCTCTACTTGCTCTTCAGCCTCAGGTCCCTCTTCCTGAGCGTCATTGGGATCTTCGAGATTCTGGTGTCCGTGCCGATGTCCTTTGCGATCTTCGCGATTCTGGGCAACGGCTACGTCAGCTTCCTGCAGTTCATGGGCCTCTTCATCATCATGGGAATCGGGGCGGACGACATCTTCGTCTTCATGGACGCCTACACGCAGAGCATGAGGGATCTGTACATTGAGGACGGCGAGGAGAAGGTAAGATTCGATTCCGATTCCATAACACCAATCCAAAACGCGTCCTCACCCCCCTCCTCTCCTCACCTCAGTTCTTGAAGGCCTACGCCAGGAGCTCGCAGGCGATGCTCGTCACGTCGTGCACCAGCGGCATGGCCTTTTTCGCCACCGCCATCAGCCCCATTCCGGCCGTTGCGGCTTTCGGCACCACCATGGGCTTCATGGTGTTCTGCGACTTCTTCCTAGGTGAGTGTGTGTGTGCGTGTGTGAAGCGAGGAGCACTCCGACATGCTGCAGACCTAACCCAATTCACTCCCTTCTACTCCCTTCTACCCCCCCCCCCCCTTCCCCCAGTCATTACCTGGTTCCCCGCCGGAGTTCTTATCTGGGAGACGTGGTTTAAAAACTGCACCAGCCAGGTGAAGGAAGTCACGGCGGAGGAAATGCTCGCCGCGGCCATGAACCCTAAGCTCGGAAAGGTGGAGACTTGGTTCGACAAAGAGTTCATGAAATACCAGGAAAAGGTACGACGCAAATTGTCAGGGTCATTCGGCTACGTTCACAGCTCTAACTCGTCTCTCGCAGGAATCCTTCGGCAAGTCCCTCATCGGCTTCTTCCTCGTCCTCATCGTTGTCTGCCTCGGCGTCGCCGCCTCCTCCCTCAAGGTCACTGGGGACCTCCCCGCGAACTTCAGCGACGAACACCCCTTCACGAAGTTCCGCTCGCTCTCCACCTCCGCCTTCGAGTCCAGCGGGGGCATTCCCAAGAGGGAGATCAACATTTTCTTCGGCATCGACGCCAAGGACCCGGTGAACAGGGACGGCCTCGATCCCCAGGGCGACACCCTCGCCAACTTCGCCAACTGGGACCCCGACCACGACATCACTAGCCACGCTGTGCAGGCCTCCATCGCCGACCTCTGCACCACCGTGGCGGCCGACTCGGAACTCGTCTACAACAACGAGGTTTACTGCTTCGTTGACGACTTCAAGGCGTATTTGACTGCCATCGGAAAGTCCTGGGCCGACGAGACTCACGGCGAGCTCATCGTCTCCAAGGGCTTCATGGACTACCAGCGCTTGCTCTTCGTCCAGCGGTACGCTGAAGGAGGGCATAAGTCAGGCGTCGTGGTCGACGGCCACACCTTGAACACCACCACCCTCAACGCCGAGTTCAGCAGCGGGAACGCGGGCAACCTCAACGTCTTCTCTTACATCACTTTTAACTCGACCCTGCCGCTCAAGACGAACGAACTCACCCTCGCGGAAATGTCAGACGTTTTCGACAAGTGGCAGGCCCACATAGACACCCACAATGCCGCGTTCCCTGCCGCCAAGGGCATCCAATTCTGCCTCGTCTGGTACTTCCTGAGAGCGGGCGAGGCCATCGTCTCCACCACTCTGGTGGGAGTTGCAATCTCCCTCGTCTTCGCGGCCGTCGTCTTGATCGTCGCAAACGCCAACTACATTATCGCCAGCTTGGCCCTCCTTACCATTTTGGCCGTCATCTCTTGCGTCACCATGATGATGGTCATTCTCGGGTGGAACATTGACTTCCTCGGCTCAGTCTGCCTCATCGTCGTCATTGGACTTTCCGTGGACTACACTGTCCACCTCTGTCACAGTTACACCCACTCGGTTGAGGAGTCACAGTTCAGCCGTACCAAGCAGGCCGCCAGAGAGATGGGAGTTTCCATTGTGTCCGGTGCCGTCACTTCGTTCGGAGCGTCGGTATTCCTGCTGCCGACCGCGCTCACCTTCTTCCAGCAGTTCGGAACCTTCATGTGCGCGACGATCGTATTTTCGCTCATACTGTCGATCTTTTTCTTCCTCTCTTTAACGACCCACTACGGGCCAGAGAGGAGAGCGGACGGCAACACGTCATCAGGAGACATTATGTTCCTCAAAAAGAAGAACATCAAGGTCGCTACGTCTTCATAGTTAGGTTTAAGGGAGAGGGGGGTGGAGTGGAGGCAAGTTTTGAACCGCAGAACGAGAAAAAGAAAATAATAAGTTACATTCTGGAGCAAAATAAACCGCTACGTTCACGTTACTTTGACCCTCTCTCTATCTCTACTCTACTACTCTACTACTTGATCTTCTATTTACTCTAAACTAATTGCACGCCTTTACCATAACTAGGCTTGCCACCGTAGTGCTTCGCTGCCTTTCCAACACCCTTACTAGCAGCCGCACCGAAGTTGACGTTTCCGCCATATTTCTTCGCGCTGCTCCTCCTCTGGGCGGGCTTCGCACTGCTCCTCCTCTGCGTTAATCCAACGCCGTGCATCTTCTTGTGGGCTCTTCCACCTCCACCTCCGCTCCTCAACTTTGCGAACAGCATGACGACGGCCACTAGCACCAGAAGGCCACCGACACCGGCGCCGATCATGATCCCGTAGTCTTTGATGAACTTTTCGATGTTAAAGCCTCCTCCGTTATCGTCATCGTCATCGCCGCTGCCTGGTCTCTCGTCGTAAACCTTGACGTCACTTTCGTAATCGTCGGGTACGGAGAAGTCCTCCTCCTTCACGTCCCAGTCACTTCCCCATTCGGGCTCGCTTCGTAGGGCTTGGTCTAGCTTTCCGGTCTTGACAATGTCAAGAATCTTCGCCTTCAACGCATCATAGTCTTCCCTGCTGGCTACACTGTCCTTGAGCTCGTCGAGTTCAAGCAAACCGTCAAGCGTGATTTCTACGTGGGGGGCAACGGTGGGAGCGCTTGTGGGCGACGCAGTGGGAGCAATCGCATCGAGGCAGAACGATCCAGAGAAGGGAGCATAAGGTGCAACCGTGTCCTCAAGGACGGTTGTTGAGTCCTTCTTCAACAGCCAGCCTACTTCGCTGGGGAAACTTCCACCGCTCAGAACCATGTCGTAGCACTTTCCTGCGACGAGGCAGATCTCCTTCGTCCCGGAGTAGCCGCTGGACAAGGTGGCGGAAGCGACGGAGCTGCTCGTAGTCTGATCCTTAAAGTCGGCCGTAGCTCCGTTCCAGCCATCTCCGTAGCTGTCAGTCATGGTGAAGATCAGGGTCGACTCCCCGGCACCGCACCCGCCAGCGGCAGGAATGGGAGGGGGCCAGACGCCTAGGAGGCGGCTCTCGGACTGGACGGTCATCTGCAGAGCGTCACCGTAGCCCAAGAGTCTCAGGAGAACCCTGAGGAAGACGCTCCTGTCGGAGACCGTCCAGCCGTTGATGGTGATTCCATCCACCCTAAAGACGATGGTGAAGGATAAGATTGAGACCCTCCACGTTGCGTCAGGGGTGGGGGCGAGTGTCGGGGAAGAAGTGGGGGCCGGGGTGGGCGGCAAGTAGCACTTGTAGCTCTGGCAAACGGCACGGCCCCTGCAGTCGGAGGTATTTAGGCACGACTCGTTCACGTCACACTTGGGGCAGTCGGGGCCGCCGCAGTTGGTGTCGGTCTCGGATCCGTCGCGGAAGCCGTTCGTGCACTGCGCCGCGGTCGGGGCGGGAGTCGTCGGGGAAGGGGTCGGGTTCTTGGTTGGAGAGGCGGTCGGGCTCTTGGTGGGCATAGCGGTGTATTTGGTTGGCGCGGCGGTGGGGGAGTTGGTGGGGGAGGGAGTCGGGTTCTTGGTCGGGGAGGGGGTGGGGGAGGGAGTGGGGGAGTTGGTGGGAGGCTTGGTGTAGGACCAGTTCTTGCAATACTTGTTGTTGTGGCTGCTGCTCCTGGTGCTGTAGGTCGTCGGCTTGCTGTAACTGGCTCCGAGGATGTCCCCGGTGTCGGTGCACTGGGGGGAGCTCGCGTAGATGTTCATCCACTGCTTCAGGATCGTGTTCTTGACGTTGACGTCGAGGCTAGACTGGATGGACTGGAAGAGGGCGGACTCCGACAGGCCGGAGGTCTCGACGACCGCAGTTGCCTTGAAGGTGACGGTGATGGCACTGTCAGAGAGCCTGCGGTCTCCTGGATCGGTGGGCGGAGCGACGGGGGGGTTGAAGTCGAAGCCTCCGGAGGCATGGGAAACGGTGATGTCGCAAATGTCGTTCTCCGAGGTGACCTTGGTGATGATCCTGTCGAGCGCCTTCTGCATCGTGTTGGCGTCGGTGGCGCTGAAGGACTGCTCGGAGCAGCCAACGAGGACTACCGACGACTCAACGACGACCTCCGTTAGGACTGAGGGGGTGGTGTAGGGGGTCGGGGAGGCGGTCGGCGAGACGGTTGGACTTTTGGTAGGGGCAGCTGTGGGGGAGGCGGTGGGAGCGTTGGTTCCGACCACGACCTCGTCCTCTTCCTCTCCGATGCAGCCGGAGGCGACGAAGGCGAACTTCTGCTTGACTCCGGAGGCGATGGAACGGGCGGTCACGGTGGCGGTGACGGTCTCGCCGTTCTGGACGGATATGCGGACCCTCTCGGCGTTGTTGACGCTATCCCTGGACTTCCTGTAATTGTTGGGGGTGTTAGGGTAGTAGTTGGTGGACTCAGTGGACGACTTCTGGACGAGGAGATCGAGGTCGTTGACGACGCACTTGCTGCAGGACGGAGAGGCGTTGGGATCCGTCCACACCAAGGTCATACGAAAGTCGTCAGATGTGCACGAAGAGGTGTCAATCTTGAAGGTGAACACCTCTGACTGGGCCTGCGAGAGGGAGACTCCGTCGGAAACGAACATCTGAATATCGTTGTTGTTGGCCAGCGGCATCGCCTTGTTCAGCTGAACGCGGCCGAAGTTCTGGTTGGAGTCGTACTCGGTGACCGAGACGACGGTTCCGGCGGAATCGTCGTTCTGCGACCCGGCCATGGGCATCGCTCCGTTGATGATCACAGCCTTGACTAGGGCTCCAGAGGGCGAGAGGGAGTTGGCCGCGACCTGAGTGAATTGACCGACGAGGAGCGAAGCGACGAGTCAGTATTAAAGTGGGACAGTACACTAGAAAACTATGTACCGATGATGACACATTATTATCTCACCTTCGTTCCGGTGGGGTAGAAGCCCTGCATGAAGTAGTCACGGACGAGGGCGGCGCTTCCGGAGGTCACGGGAGTCGCCATGGAGGTTCCCGCCATGTACCCGACGTCGCTGCCGCCAGTGGTTCCCATCCTGGCGTACGCCGACTTGATGAAGTAGCCGGGAGCGACGACGTCAGGCTGAAGTGACCGAGGAGCGAGGCGACGAGTCAGTATTAAAGTGGGATAGTAATACTAGTTTATTATGTACCGATGACACATTATTATCTCACCTTCGTGCGGCCGTCCGCAGTGGGCCCGCGGGAGGAGAAAGAGGCGAGGTATTCGAAGCCCTTGTCAGGGTTGGCACCGAGGTAGGGCGCAATGTCAGTGGGCCCGGACTGGGTAGCTCCGACGGACAGGATGTTCTTGGCCGTGGCCGGAGTTCCCACGGTGTTAGGAATGTTAAAATTGTTTCCTCCCGTCCCGGTGTCGTCTCCCGAGTTCCCAGCCGCCACGAGGATGAGAAAGTCGTCGTGCTCGTACATGAACTTGTCAACATCCCTGTCGCTGTACCCGTACGCGTTCGAGTTCGACCCCCAGCTCGCCGAGTGTATCCTCGCCCCGATGTTGTACCCCTTGTTGAAAATATCAGCAAGGTCCCACGGAGTATTGAGCCCACCTCCCGTCTGCCCAATGTCGTAAAACGCGACCTGAGAGAGTGACCGAGGAGCGAAGTAACCAAGAAGCGAAGCAACGAGTCAGTATTAAAGAAGAATAGAATACTAGTATACCATGTACCGGATGACACATAATCATCTCACCTTCGCGTCCTTCGCCATCCCATTCTCATCATTCCAAGCCGTGCTAGTCGCATCACTCCCCGTCGTCGACCTATGCCCTAGCACACTCCCGACGACGTGCGTACCATGCCCGTTCTCATCGTCCGTCCCGTCAACGTACGCCACGTACTGCACGACCTTACGGCAGTTTAAATTACTCGAACCTGAAGTGTCTTTCGGAACAACGCAGTCAGAGTCCCAGAAATACTGATTGTCAACGTCTAAACCCGAATCTGAAACCTGCACGATCTGCCCCTCTCCCGTGATACCGTTCTTCCAAAAAGGCGTAGACTTTGCTTCATTTATCCTATCCCCATTCCTCGGCACGTTGTAACTATTTTTACAATCTACGTTGCTCTCGGTCTTACATTCCGCTGATTGTGTAATCCAAGCCGCTTCCTTGTTATGTAGTTTAGGACGGGTTTGGAGTTCTAGAGCGCAGACGAGAGGGGAGATTGAGATTTGGTTTAATAAGGGGAGGAGACAACCGGAATCGAGGAGGGGGGACAGGTTAGAGATCCACATTGTTAGAGGATCATGGGGGGAGAGGGTGGAGGATAACTCTAGGATGCTTAAGGAACATTTTTCAGTCATGTCCAGGTTCAGGAGAGATTGAGTTATGAGGGTGGGGGCGGTGGGGGAGGAGAGAGGACAGAGGTGGAGGCGGATGGCGTCGATGTCGTCGTATTTTCCTGAATCTAAGGAGGAGGTGAAGCCCGAAGGGAACTTCATCGAAGGGGTAACGGGGTGGACGGAGAGGTTGGGGGGGGCGGAGGAAGCGTGGGAGAGGAGGGAGGATGTTATGTAGCAGGTTGCGGAGTCGGAGTTGTAGAGGGTTTGGAGGTACGACTCGTGGGAGGAGGTGGAGGGGTAGGCGGAAGGTATGGAGAAGTGCGATTCGATTTCCTGGGGGGTTGGTTGATTGGTGATTGGTGATTGGGCGGGTTTTTGGGGACGGCGTCAGGGTGGGAACCCGGAGAGCGAGCGAGGTTGTTGGGTTAAAATTTCGCCAGGATGCGCGGCGAAGGTTGGGTTGAGGCGAGAGATACGATTTTATTTTGGGGGCCGGAGCATTTTTGGAGAGCGGGACGCTTCGATATGGGTCTCATTCTGAGCTGGATCAGTAGTACACATACCTGTCGTCTCTCTCCTCCTAGAATGTTGGGGTCCTGATGACATACCACGAACGGGTACTCCGCCGGAGAACCTTCATCCGCACCATCCTGGAGGCGCCTCCTCTCCAAGTTGTCGGCGTGGGCGATGGCCTCGTCGATGTCCTCTACAAACGTCTTTCCTTGTTGTTGTAATATCGCATGTCTATCGGAGGAGTGGTAAAGGGGGATATCTTCGTGAAGCGAAGGCGAACCTTTTCGGAAATTAGATTGACCGGAGACGGTTGTGAGCACAAGGCTCAGCGCGAGGATTGAATTGAGAATCATTAGTCGTTTGGGTTCATGAAAGGCAAATGTAATGGAGCCAGAAGATAGTCAGGTGTTTTGAGAAGCCAATTATGAGCAGGCAGGCCAGGATAGCTCAGCCTTTCCATTTTTGTTGTGCCATTTTTGGAAGGTAAAGCTACGCCACAATAGAACGACTGGGCGTAGTTTTATATTGTCTACCGCGTTCTTTCGTATCGTAGGAGTACAATGCGGGTATCTTACGTCTCTCTAATCGTCTCTTAATAGTAGTATTTAGTAGTATATCTAACACTGTTCTTTCACCTTCGTGCTGTCGCCTCCAGTTTTTCTCCTACTCGTGCTCGTCCTACTCCTACTTCATAGTTCTATTCTGTTTATTATCACAATGTCAGGCTGCACACGTCCTCCTCCCGAACTCCAGATCGTTGATTACGCAGATGTCTGTTCACCAACCAGTGACTTATCCTCTCCTATTGAAAAGTCCTTTGGCCCAGGAGGTCTAGGTGTGATTGCGATTCGTAACATACCTAATTTCGTAACTTCCAAGCAAGCCCTTCTTCCACAGGCTCACACGCTGGCGCATTTACCTAAGGAGGAGCTGGAGAAGTTGGAGGATGAGAAGAGCCTTTATAATGCGGGGTGGAGTCATGGGAAGGAGAAGGTAAGTGAGACGACGTATATGCAGACGACGTATATGCAGACGACGTATGCAGACGACGTATATTTAGACGTAACCATGGACTAACACACCTAACCCTAACCCCAATTTCATACATTCACACAACACAGCTCGGCGACAAACCCGACTTCGCAAAGGGCTCCTTCTACTTCAACCCCTTAACCGACTCCCCAGGCACCCCAGCCGAACGCTCAAAGTACCCCGTCTCCTACCCCTGCAACATCTGGCCTACCTCCCCCATGCCTTCCTTCGAGTCATCCGCGAAGACCCTCGGACTTTTAATGCACTCTCAGGTCGTATCCCTCTCCGTCCACATCGACAAATACGTTTCATCTAAAGTACCATCCTACCCTCCCAACCTCGTCTCGGCTGCCATGAAGACAACTGAAAAGGCAAAAGGACGCCTCCTCTATTACTTCCCCCTTCCCGAGTCAACCGCTTCCTCCAACGCAGCCGACTCTTGGATAGGCTGGCACAACGACTCGGGTTTCCTCACAGCCCTAGCAGGTGACATGTACGTTGACGACCTCACAGGTTTAAAAGTTCAGAACCCCGACCCTAAAGCTGGACTTTATGTCGTTGATAGAGAAGGTGAAAGCGTTAAAGTAGATATACCTGAAGATTGTATGGCTGTGCAGTTAGGGGAGTGTACGCAGATTGTGACTGGGGGGGCGCTGATGGCGACGCCTCATTGTGTTAGGGGGGCGGATTGTAGGGGTGGGAGTGTTAAGGTTGCGAGGATAAGTCATCCTTGCTTTATTGATACTAGTCCGAATTTTGAGTTGAGGAGGCCTGGGGGGGTTGAGGAAGAGGATGTTTTTAAGGATGCGTTGGGGGAGAGTAAGGTGCCGCCTTTGAAGGAGAGGTGGACGGAGGATGGGATGACGTTTGGGGACTTTTTGGGGAAGACTTTCGAAAAGTATTATGAGCATACGAAGAAGTAGGGAGGCAGGGGGCTAAGGAGTAGGGGAAATAATGTTGGGGGGGGTGGTAGAGAGGGAGGAAAGAAGAAGTTGTAGAAGAAGAAGAGGAAGGAGAAGAAGGAGGTTCTCTCCGAGAAGAATATTTTAAGTGAGAAAACACGCGCTTTCGTTTTTCCCTCGCCCAAACAATCCCCACTGCCACAACCACCACCGCCGCTTATGAAACGGTGCACTTCTCTCCCTTCGCGACCTTCTTCCCGCCCTTGTAAATGCCCTTGAAAGAAATCTTCTTCTTCTTGTTCTTGTTCTTCTCGTAGCCGGGCTGCTTCTCCATGCTCTCCTCGGCGAGCTGCTCCTTCACGACCTTGGTGAGGAGATCTGTGAAGGCGGCGTCGACTCCGGTCTTCTCCTTCGCGGACGCCTCGTAGAAACCTATTGTGCCTTGGGGGTCGTTGACGCTGCGACGACGACGACGAGTTAGTATTTACATCGAACGCACATGTCCTCCACTCCGCTTCACTCCGCTTCTCACCTCTTCAGGATCGCCTCGCCCTCTGACCTCTCGACGATGTCCCCCGGGTCGACGTCCGACGAGTCCGGGGCCGTCTTCGCCGCCTCCCTCAGATCTATTTTGTTCCCCACCACCGCCACCTGGATCCCCGCCCCGCTGTGTTCCTGGATGTTCTGCATCCAGTAGCTAATGTTCTCAAACGTCTCCCTCCCGCAAGTGTCGTAAACTAAAATTATCCCGTTGGCGTTCTTGTAGTAGCTAGTGGTGATCTTCCTGAACCGCTCCTGCCCCGCCGTGTCCCAAACCTGGACCTGCACGGGGTTACCATCAACTGTCACCTGTTTCATCTTGAAGTCCACCCCGAGAGTTCCAGTCAGGTTCGCGTTGAAAGTGTCCTCCGTCCAGCGGCTCATCAGGCTGCAAGAGTGACATTCACGAGTTAGAATTGGGTGGGCTGCGTGCGCACGAGCAGTGATATATATATATATATTGTGTGCCCTCCTCACCTGGTCTTCCCCACTCCACTATCCCCAAGCATCAAGATTTTCACCTTTCTCTGCTTCGCCGCGCCGGAGACCAAGGACTTCGCCGACGCCGGACCGGGCACGCTATTCGTCGGCCCGCCCGCTCCGCCGCTCTGCAACTCCACAGGCCCGCCCACCGAAATGGTGTCCCTGCCGGTCTCCAAGTTGTCGTGGTTGACATCGTTGACTAAACCCCGCTTCCTCTCGTACTCTTCGTCTACGTCTAAATCCGAGTCCCTCCCCAAGTCGCTCTTGACCATCTCGCTCTGGAGCCCTTCCCGAAGCGCGTTGATCTCCTTGGAATTGAGGGCCCCAGTCCGCTGAGGGATCACCACAGGCGCGCCCATGCTGTCACGGGGACCTCCGGCGCCAACCTGTGGCGGCAGGGCCGACTTCAGCCCGGAAGAGACATCTGTCGAACGAAGGGTTAGCATCGGGCGGGCGCGTACGGTGATATCGCGGGGACAGGCTGGTTGGATCTCACCTTGCTCTGAGAAAAAGCTCCTGCTCCTCCGTCTGTCCTCAATCGCCTGGTCGTTGTCGTCCAGGGTGTGATCAACATCGTCCCCCTCCCCCCCGTCGCCCACCCCCCCTCCCATCATAGGAGTGCCGGTGTACATCGGCGTAGTGCCCATGTTGGAGGGCGCGGGCGGAGGAGATATAGCTGTGTTATCGTTCAGGAAATCTGGCATGGGCGTTCGGCCCAAGCTGTCCGCGGAGTCGTCGCCGTCGTCATCTTCAGTGTAAAAGGAGGAGGAGCGGGCCCGTGAGCGCTCCATCGATGAGCGAGGTGTGTGAAGAGAGAATTAATTGATTTAGCAGGTGCAGAAGGGCCAGGCCAGGGGGATTTGAGGGATTAAAGGAGGGTTGAGGCTAGGATTGTAGCCCTTTGGGATTGATCAGGTTGATTTGGCCCCTGCAGAGGTGCGCAGAGGTAAGAATTTTACCGACAGCCGTTTATGGAGTGAGAATTTATCGACTTTCAGAAACTGATAAGATGGCAGGATTTTCCCTTGCACAAACTCCTGGAAGTGTAACGTGGCAGAATGAAGTCGCGATCGCCTATGGCGCAATTGGTGGTGATCTTGAGCACGTTCCTCGCCGTGAACTCCTTCTTCCTATCGCCATTAGCGCCAAAAGTGTACAATTCCTTTGGGGCGAAGTCGCTCATCACACGAAGGGTGCAGGTCTCACTTTACAGCAGCAACAGCGGCGACGGCAAAAATGAAGACGACGAATCGATGCTTCCAGACAGACTGGCCGCCAGCTACCGTTCGGATAACGGGACCAGGGACGCTGAGTTCAACTTGGAGCCTCTCCATAATGAGACTTCCGTAAGCAGGTGAGAGAGAGCGAGGAGAGAGAGAGAGAGAGAGAACTGAGAGAGGGACGACGAGATCTAACCCTATATCGCGGCATACGCTCGTTCGTCGTCGCAGCCTCAGCACCTCAGTGAGCAACCCGTTCGTGAGGGTAGTGGCTAACCTAAGCCCGAGCGATCTGATAGGCAGGTTCATGTCCACCGCGCACCCAAAGGTGCAGGAGGCTGTTCGTAATACGATCCTTGGCCTGATCGGCAGCCTCCCTAAGCTCGCCTTTGAGACCACGACCATAACCACTGGCGAGAGGCTCGCGAGTCTGATGTTTCAGCTGCAGATGACCGGCTACATGTTCAAGAACGCTGAGTATAGGATGAGCCTTAGCCAGTCGCTGAAGGGCGTAGACTCGACGCCGATGCTTAGTGGCTCGGGCCCGACCGAGGCAAAAATACCAAAGGTGACGGGGAAGATAAAGGTGAAGTACCCGATTTCGGGGGCAGGGGGAGGCGTCGATGACGACGGGGAGGAGGAGGGGAAGGGGGGGAAGGAGATCAACCCGGAGGCGGAGGGGATGGAGATCGAGGTCGAGGCTGAGGCCTACATGAGCGAGCTGAGGAGCGAGGTTGAGGTGAGTGCGGGGTGCGAACTAACGTGGCAGGAGTGCTACCGTCCAATTCTAACTCATTCGTTGTTTGGCAGAAACTCCGCGGGGAGCTCATGAAGACGAGGGAGGCCAAGGAGGAGGCGGTTCAGAAGGACATGCTCGCGTACATTAGGAGCCTGCCGGAGCAGCAAATGAGGGAACTGACGGGGACCATCACCCCGGACGTGTTGGACGCCATGAAGCAGCTGGTAGACACCGTCCTGGGAGGGATCGGGGAGGGGGAGATTGGGCCGGCGACCATAACAGAGCAGAGCGGAAGCGCAATGGCCCAGCTCTGCATGTGGCAGCTCGTGGTGGGGTACAACTTAAGAGAGCTCGAAGTTCGAGAGGAGATGGAAAAGAGGCTAGGAGGCGGGGACGAGAATGAGTAGAAGTTTAACGATGTTTTTTTAAGGAAAAGGTTGGTTTTTCTCCCCCCCACCTCTCTCTCTCTCTTAAGCGTCAAAACGTCAATGGGCGAATTATTGTATAGAGCGGAGGTAGGTGACTACTGCCTCGTTGTCGTGAAGTATTAATGTCGGAGGGGACTAGCTTCGAGCAATGGCCGAAGACATTACAACCAAGCGTTTGAAGAGAGTCCAGTACCTTCATCTCTTTTGGGTTAGGGTTATGGTTATGGTTATGGTTATGGTTATGGTTATGGTTATGGTTATGGTTATGGTTATGGTTATGGTTATGGTTATGGTTCTGGTTCTGGTTATGGTTATGGTTATGGTTATGGTTCTGGTTATGGTTCTGGTTATGGTTATGGTTATGGTTATGGTTATGGTTATGGTTATGGTTATGGTTATGGTTATGGTT